>JANBXE010000001.1:600000-808593 GCA_024271855.1 Wickerhamomyces bisporus
CAACCGTTCAACGCTCTGCTCCTGCTCCTGCAAGATCAGCTCACACTTCAGCTGCTCCTCCAGCCCACGCCCCACAACATCAACAACCAAATGCCTACTCACAACCTCAAACTCAACAACCTCAGCAACCAGGTTTGTTTGCTCAAATGGCCTCCACTGCTGCAGGTGTTGCTGTTGGTTCTGCTGTCGGTCACACCATCGGTGCTGGTATTTCTGGTATGTTTGGTGGCTCTTCTTCTGCCCCAGCTGAAGCTCAACAACAAGCCGTTCCAGCAGCTCATCAAGACACATTCTCCACTCAACAACAAGGTGGTGTCTGTGACGTTGATGCCAGAAACTTCACCAGATGTCTTGGTGACAACGACGGTAATATGCAAATCTGTGACTACTATCTACAACAATTGAAAGCCTGTCAAGAAGCTTCTCGTCAATATTAAACTAAACAAATGTGAAAAAAAATAATTATGCATTTTCAAAGATCTTTGGTAGCTAATTGTGATACATATTTATTCTATTTTATTCTGTCCCATGGCCATAAACATTACATGCCTTGTAAATAGTGGAATATATTTAATCATCCAAATTTGTACAAAACCTAATCATTTTTTCGAAGCTCCGACATGAAAATATTCTGGCCAATCAAAAGCCAGCACTTGGTCAACTCATCATTATGTAAGCATCATTATGTAATTGATATGTAAGCATCCAGATCCGGTGAAAAGTAAACAAAAACAAAAAAAAAGTAAAACAAGAAAGCAAAGAAGGCAACAAATAAAAAGGGAATAAATCATCCTAAAGAGAATCATAAAAAAAATCGAAATTAGTTCCATATCTTAGTTGAAAGATTCGTTTTGCTGACACCTTCACTGTTTTATTCCATCACACACTCTCTTCTTTCTCTATAATCAACTTTCAAAAAGTTTTACTCAAATTAAGGAGTGCTTGTCTCAAAATCATTCAACTCTGAAAATACTTCTTTCAATACAATGTTAAGATCTGCAAAATCTTTGCCCTCTTTGAGAACTCTGAACTCTGTTATTAAAAAGGATCTAACCCAACAAACAAAGGCGTTCTCCGCCACGAGATATAACCTAGTTGTCCCGGATATTCCTCATAATGAGCATAATTTAAAATACCAAACATTTACAAGGTCAGTTCATCAAACTTCTAAAACAAACCAAACAACATTATTGAACTCCAAAAAATCTGAATTCTCACTGATGAGCTTGAATTCCTTGAAACAAGAATGCCGTAAACGTGGCTTGAAAATAAGTGGTAGAAAAGCTGAATTGGTTTCAAGAATCTCAACATATGATATTAGTTTTAGTTCCCCTTCATCCCATGCACACTCAATCTCAACGTTAACAAGGCCGAGCTCCTCCAAAGTTGAAGCATCAACTACTTTGAAAGACACGCTATCAAAAAGATTCTCTAAGTCGACCAAAGTTGAAGCAAAAGGTGATGATTCCCACATTGATTTCATCAAACCAGTTGATATTGACCCACCAAAATTAGTTCCAGATGACTATATCATTCAAATTCCATCAATATCAACTGAAGCATCAGCTAAACCAGTTACCGAACTAGAGAAGAAATTGGCTAGTGCCATTGAATCTCCACAAACCATTGTTTCGAAAGCTGATGGATCAGATATCAAGATTTTCGAACAAGGTTCAATCGATCATATAGATGAACAAAATCAATCTGCCATCGGTGCTACCATCGAAGACGTCTATAAAAATAACCAAAAAGAAGAACAACCGACAAACGATGAACCTTACGAATTTGATCATTCTGATATCCCAAGCAAGGATAAAACTTTTTGGGCTAGTGCTCTTGCTGTTGTTGGAGGTTTCTGGGCTTTGAACTCAAGGGGGAAAAAGAAATGAACTCGTACAATTTCTAGTTTTTTATTTATTGGTTAAGTTAGGGTTGTGGTATTTTTGTGGTATTTTTGTCTTGTTGAGCTTGTGAATGAACTAATTTATTGTTTTGTAGTCATGTTTTATGATGAAGTTTTTTTTTTACTATTTTAGTTTACGTTGTTTGTTTAGAGGCTAGTTATATTCACGATTCTCAACTGAATGATTTATTGTAAGTGGTATACAATACGAACGTTCAGCTCTTCTCTTATTGTCTCAAATTATTAAATTAAATGCATGAAGGATCCAAATTTGACACATCCGGACACCATTATGTTATGACTAAGTCTCTTTATATATATATATATATATATATATAAAGATTCATTTAACCATTAATCAACTTATTAATATAATGTTTACTTGATTTCAATCAATATTGAATTATTTTTAACTACATTTTGTCAAAATTGACAAAGTAATCGAAATATAACAATCCACCATTGTAATATATTTCAGTTAATTATATAAAACAAAAAAAATAAAAACTGTAATTTTAAAAATATTTTCCTTTTTTGATAAATAGCTTGAATATTTAGACCTCAAAGATATAAAGATATTCCTATCAAACAAAGAAACATTAAATCTCTGACTCGAGATCTTTTATGCCTAATATAGGATCATTTCAAGTTTTTTCAATAGTATATTTAGATCTCGCGAAGCTGGTCTTAGATGTTGAAAAATATACCGAACTGGTACTGATGACTTATACAGCTAGTTTCAAACGAAATTTGACTACAATATTAACCATAAGGTGAAGTCCAGATACAAATTTACGCTATGTTTTCTGTCTATTGATTAACAATTCAAAAATTATATAGCATTCCAACAGCAAATACCCCAATTCCCACCATTAGTATTGTTGTTTGGCCATTTAAGGAGTAAGAAACCTGCTTTGAATGATTGTGACCTCCAAATCTATGCAAATTTAAAGTATCATTGACTTCTTCATCTAATCTCCTATTCCTTTCATTTGTGGTCTCACCAGTGTTCTTGTTTCCAATTGAAGTTTTTCCAATTCTTTTATTTATCATTCTTCTCTCGAACCATAAGTTTCCTCGTAGATGATTATTAAAATCAAAATGAGGAACATCATGGTTGGAACCATTTGAATTTATATAATCCCTTTCAATATTTGAATATATTGAGCCCGATCTTTGATAACCTGGACCAAAATGAACGTAATTTCTGGTTTGATTGATCTCACCAGAACTATAGTTCTTCCTTTGATTGTAATATTCGTTATCTTTAAAATCACGAGGTCCTGAAGATGGGGAAGATTGCCTTATTGAAAGATCATAGGCTGAGCGTTTTGATTCATTGGATAACGTTTCATAAGACGCCACAATCTTTAGGTAATTGTTCTTTACTATTGATTTCAAGGCCTTGGGAATTTTATGATTCATATCAGGATGGTATTTTTTCGACAGTTTTCTGAATGCCTTTTTGATAGCAGGTTTATCAGCATTTTGTGGGACGCTTAATATCTGGTAGTGTGTGTAGTTTTTAGGAAATTCCTTCAAATCTTGGTGGTTATGGACGTGAAGCAAAGGAGATGTGGAGAAGTAATGACAAGTTGGTTTGAACGCGAAGGTAACAAACGTAGTGGGTAGTCGGTCCTGTAAATAGCGTATAGAAGATGATGCTGGATGTGATTTCGATTTTACCTTTAAGTGCCTGAATACCTGAATCATAGCTCTTTTTGACGTTTTCTGTTTTTGATCTATTTGTTTTTTAGCAATCAGCAAAGATTTTAAAAATATTGGAGATATCTTTCACGATAAAACAAGTGGAGTGTGGAACATTTAAACAAAAGTTATGAGCGTAAAATAGCGACTTAGAACGGTTTTATAAACGATTTATACTTAATTTTTTTCATTGAATACCCATTTCTCTTTAATACTGATTAGTGATTCAGATAACTCTATATTCGTGCATCAACCACTAAAAGAGGTGTTTAGCTACAAAAAAAAAGGTGTTTGGCCCTTCTATAGTATAAAAAAAGCAGTAGATAAGTTGCATTGTCTAACAGCCGTTGTCGGTAACTACTGCCTGGTTTTTTTTCGGCTTTCACTCCTCATCATCACTTTCTTCGTTGAAATCTAGACAAATCCAGCCGGGCCAGGCCAATTCATCTCTTAACATGCCTCGAAGCATCTCTGTTAGGAACCTTTCCACTTTACCAACGTTTCGTAAAATAGAACCATCACCTTTATTGTCTCCGATCTCACTTTCTATTCTCATGCTTCGTATGATGTCGATTCGGGTTCTGTTACTATCTCTTGATAGCGTAGGATTCCGCATTATATCATCAAATTGTTCGTCATTAATATCACAAAGGAAACTAACATAACAGCATTTTTTGACGTAGGATATCACAGCTAATGAGTGTATACCTATTTGAACTATCTTTAACTTCACTGGTAACCTGATGAATCCTGGCGACGGATAGTTTAATAATAAATCGACTTGGATTTCAATAGTAGTATCACCTTTGTATTCAAACTCAACGATGAATTGTATATCAACATTCTTATCTTCATCAATTTCAGAACTATGGGAAATACTAGGCCTATCTTCACCGGCTTCCATCTGTTGTTCGGATGCCACTTCATCAACATTCACAGAGGAAACATTAGAGGAACGGTTCAACCTTCTAGGGACATCGATCTTTTTATTAGTTTTCGAGCTTTTTAAGATATCACTCTCACCCAAGTCAGAAGACATTACATTTGTGTCATCGTTAGGGTAGAACTCAGGGAACGGGTCTCCAATATGCCTTATTGTTAAGTTTGGTGGAACCGTACCTAAAGAGAATTTGGTCACTTGTAGATTGCGTAAATAATCTGGAAGTTCTAGATGTTCAAATTGATCGTTCAAAAATTCCTTAAAAGCATCATTTAACGTGTTGTCCTCTTGAAGATTGGACCAATCTAGATTGATCGACATGGTGTTTTGAATTTTGTTTATTGCTTGTTTCCGTTTGTTGACACTTTTGTTTTTTTCGAGAACTCATCGATTTTTTAATACAAGATCACTACAGGAAAGTAGTTAGCTCGTTTTAAAACGTTAATTTGTAGAGCGAGAAGCTGGAATGACAATATGAAAAGAGCTTGTCACCAACTTCAGCTACATAAGCCCCAATTTTTTAGGGATTTCCATGCTTCGAAAAATACTAGTTTCAAATCTTTGTTTGACATCAACAACTCTAATGGAGACCAATCTTATGTTGTGACAAGAACGTTGAAGTGAGTTTTTCGGTCTATAATTGGTGATATAACAGCACTAACTATTAAGCTCAGTCATTCTCCAAGTCTATTTTATAATGTCATTTCTGACGTTTCATCCTATTCTCAGTTTGTTCCTTACTGCACTAGATCTTTTATTAATAAACGTGATGCTGATGGACAACCAACGGAAGCAGGGTTGAGAGTTGGATGGAGAACCTTTGATGAAGAGTTTGTGTGTGATTTACAGTGCGATTTGAACAAAGTTGTCATTGCTGAATCCATCTCTCACTCATTGTTTGAACATCTATACACCAAATGGACAATCACACCCAATGCTAGAAGCAACTCGTGTCAGATGGAGCTGGTGCTAAACTACAAGTTCAGAAGTTCCTTGTATAACAGGGTTTCATCTCTTTTTGCTGAAAGTGTCAGTGAATTGGTTATCAAGGCTTTTGATAAGAGAGCTGCTGAATTAAGAAGGAGAGAACTCAAACAGCAAAGAATCAAGCAGAATTCTTAAAATGGAAACACATGCAATGCTCCAGTACTTCACAAGGGGCAGTTAAAATAGAGATATAGAACATAACGCTTAATACGTAAATAAAAATGTTTTGAATTGTAGATGTGTGATTCGTTATAGTTTATAAAAGCCCACCGATAATCCCAGCTGAGGAAAAAAACAACAAAACAAACCTCAAAAATCTCCCAACTTACAACAAATAAATATAAAATCCAACTCAAAAGACTAAGACAATATCTCAATGTCAGACAATTTGTTCAGTGCTTCTGCTACTGAAGACCCTTGGACTCTTCCCACCGCTAAACAGGCCTGGAGCACTTCAATCGAGGAGGATAATGACATTCCTCAGGAACAATTCGACCAAGCAGACCCAGATGAGGATGGCATTAGCGTTAACAATAACGACTTCTCCAAAAGCCTCTCAGCAAGTTTGAACCCTCTAAATAGCTCTGCTGATTTACAACAAAGTATTTGGGAACAAAATCCAATTTTGTCTAATGAACCCCACGGTAATGGTGGTAACACAATTGATAGCACTGATGCTGATGGAAATGAGGAATCGAATGTGGACTTATTGGCGTGGTCTAACGCAATAAGAAAAAGTTTTAGTGCCAATTCAAGAGATATAGTTACAGTCACTGAGATTCCAGAGAAAGAAGGACTATTGTTCAAACATACAAATTATCTTGTTAAACATCTCATCCCATTACCTGATACAGATTCAACACACGATGGGAAAGTTGTCAGGAGATACTCTGATTTTTTTTGGTTATTGGAAGTGCTATTAAAGAAATTTCCATTTCGATTGATACCTGAATTACCTCCAAAGAAATTAGGTGCAAGTAATCTAGATCCCCAATTCTTGGAAAGAAGACGTAAGGGTTTACAAAGATTCATTAATCAAATTATGAGACATCCAGTCTTAAACTCTGAAGATTTGGTAATAATGTTTTTAACCGTTCCTACTGACTTGTCAAGTTGGAGAAAGCAAGCCAATTATGACACAACAGAAGAATATAACAATAGGTATATACAACCAAACTTTATCAGTCTTTGGGAGAATTCAGGATTATTAACACTATGGAAAAATGCGGATTCTATTATAAAAGAAAGTTTAGAAAGTTGGAGTAAATTAACCATCTTGATTGAAAGATTTGAAAAAAGATTTCAACAAATAGCTCAAGATAATGATCGATTTATTAATATCTTAGACGGGTTCAAAAATACTACCATAAACATCTATGCAGTTGAAAACTCAAATGTTTCCGGCATTAATGAAGGACTAAGAACTATTGGAAAGCATGTAACTAACTGCAAAAATTTGTTGAACGATGAATCAACTAATATTGAAGAAGGTATAGTTGAGGATTTCAAGAAATATGGTGATTACTTAAACTCTCTTAAGGCTTTATTTGAAAGACATCAAAGGATAGGTGGCAATAAAATTGGCGAATTGAGTAAGAGATTGGAGTTCAATCAGAATAGATTACAAGAATTAAATGGTAAACCAGATGTCAAAGGAGTTGAGGTCGATCGGATAACCGAATTAATCAAAAGAGACAAACAAGAAATTGAAAATCAGACAAATAGAGATTGGTTGATCAAAGAATCTTTGATAACAGAATTAGTTATGTTTCAAGAAACTCAATTTCAAATAACCAAGATCTTTCAAGATTGGATTTCTGATAAACTGAAGTATAGTGAACTACATTCTAATAATTGGTCTCATCTGTTGAGCGATATACAAGATATGCCAATATCAAGAAATAATTAGAGTGAGTGATATATTATATGTATACCAACAAAAGTTTTATGCAATCTTTTTACTGGTATTTGTAAATCCAACACCTTTAATGGTAGCTATAAAATCACCAGAATCATCATCATTCACTTCTTTCAGATAAACTTCGGTTCCAAAAACTAGTTTAATATCTCTCAATAAATGAATGAAGTCTTCATCAATTTGATTTTTAGATATTCTTAATCTTCCAATATCTTCTTTTCCAATAACCATATAAACTAATGCTAAGGAAAGCTGATTTTTACCAACAATAGATGATCTCGAGATCTCTTCAATTAATTCATATGCTACTTTTGTTCCTAATTCTTCAGGAATCTCACCAGCACCACCAATATCTTCAGTGTAAAATCTCCATCCTTTTTTACTCTCTGCCACCAAAGTTATACCAAACCCTGGACTTTTCCCTGAGTTTTCGCCCCTCCAAACATCTGCTGTGATATTGACTTCGCATCCAATTGGTCGTAAAACATCTCTTGCCGCATCGATCATTCTGTTTACTATAGATGGGGAAACTCTTGTACAATAAGCAACACCTCTAATAGCATTAACTTTAGGGGGGTCAATAGCGTGCATTGTAAGAGGCTGTGGAATCAACGAATCAACAACTAGATGGACTTCACCACCACCATTTGGTGGAGATCCTCTTTTGATGGTATGCAAAGCAGCTTCTCTAACTCCAAATTTTTCCATGATTGGTAACAGACCCCATCTAATACCTTCCAAGCCACTATCTGTTTTGGATGCAGTTATACCCTTAAATAAAATTTGGAATTTTTTTTTAGAGAAAGGCGCAAGATATAACATTGGTTCAATAAAATAACCAACTGGTTTGTCATCTGGACAGGTATGTGTGTGCTGACCACCAGTTATTATACCCGGGTGATATATTATTGTGGTACCAGTGTATGAAATTTCTATTTTGGATCCGTTTGTGATAGACTCTAACAATCTTAAGAACGAAACTTCATAATCTCTTAGACCTGGATTTAAATCATCTGAACGAATTTTTTCAATCTTGATTGATTTTCCAGACAAAGTTGAGAGAACAAGACGAAGTCTAAAGTTTCTCTCACCTTTAAATGTCACTATGCTTGATTTCACGGCCATTTTCTTCTCTTTAATTACAATGAATAACGTCCACTTTAAAATACTAAATCATACAAGTAGCTTAAAAATTGTGGTAATAATTTTTTTTGAGATGAGATTACCCGGCTCTTTATCGCGAATTTTTCCCACTTTGAAAAAAGCTGATAAATTCAAACGAAGACAACAAAGAATCTGCCATAGCGTTTAGTTTTCATTTGAAATATTTCAAACATTAACTGAAGATTAAATATCCAATTGTTAGTGAATTACTTGACTAAACTCATTGATATCCAAACTTTCTGGCTGTTTCTATTTTGTTATCTGGAAAGTTGAGCTATTTGCAGAATGAGCCAAACACCAATACCAACAAATAGCTCTTCGCCTCAAAAAAGACCAAATGATAGTAACCAGCTACAGAATGACCCAAAAAGAGTTAAGTTTGGTCTGAATTCTGATGAGAGCTCGCTGAACCTTGATGACTTTGATACAAGCGGGTTGGTTCTACCGAAAATGAGTTCAAATATTGCAATTTCATCACCAGCTAAACTAGATGTACCTTTACAGTTACCTACTGGCTCTTCACAACCAACCTCAAATATAAGCACACCTTCACAAGTCCAACTAGAATTACCTTCTTTGAGGCAAGACTCGAATATAAACAGCTCTTTGCAATTGCCTGTTTTGAATGGGGATCCAATAGGTTTGGTATTACCGGATACTAATAGCAACAACCAATTGAATGTCCAAGATCCAGATAAAGAATTAACTAAATCTAAAACTCCTGTTGATCCAGATAAACTTTCTGATGCCCTGTTATCTGCTGGTGTTGATTTGAAAGCTGAGGAAGCTTTACTAAATTCAACTTTGAATAATCTTCCAAGCAAACCAGGTTTACCATTAAATGATCCAAGCATTCAAAACCCAATAATTTTGAATACTCCATTCCTAGATCCAAGACAATTGGCAACATTCATGAATAAAGTTGCTCATAATAACGGTTTGAGGCAATCTCTGGAGCACGATGCTGGTATATTAGAGCTAGTTACAAATGCATGTGAGGAATGGATGACTGAAATAGTTTCAGGCTCGGTAATAATATCAAGACATAGAAGAAGATCAATCAAAAATCGCAAGAGAAGTAAAATATCAAAAGCTCTTAGGGAAATATCAATCCAACAAAAGAATCAAGAGGATAAAAGAGCAGAGAAAAAGAAGAATTTTGGTATAAGTAACGACGACAAAGATAAAGAAGGCAGTGAAGAGACTCAACATAAAGCGACCAATGCGACTGTTGCGATGATGACAGGTAAGAAAAAGAAATATAGTTGGATGACTGGGGGTGGTACTGGGGTTACAAGTTCAAGAAGCTCTGCTCCTAGTGTCGGAGAGACAGGCATAAGATTTAGAGAAGCAAGGGAGGAACCAGGTATTGCAGTAAGAGACTTATTAGCTACTTTAGAAAGAAAGAGAATGGGTGTTCAAAAAACCATTACTAAAGGGTATGCCAAGTTGAAAGATTGAAAACGAAATTTGAATGATTTGTGTAACTATATTTTTAATGGTATGAAAAAATGAAGAAAATCTGAAAAGTTCTCTTCAAATTAGACAGGAATAAAAAAGAAGAAAACGGGTCTTGTAGATTGAAGATGAAAATTTTGATACCCACAATGAATGAATGACATGATACGATCTATAATATATATATATACATGTCTATTGAATATAAAAAAAAATAAGCACTCACGCTGGGGGTCGAACCCAGAATCTTCTGATTAGAAGTCAGACGCGTTGCCATTACGCCACGCGAGCTTTAATTTTTATTGTCAGAGTCAGAATCGGGTAACAAAGTACTAGAGAAATATTGACACCTAGACACCACATAAAGTGTTTCCATAACAACCATTTTCTTTTTGTTTTTTTTTAAAATTATCAACAACGATAATAAACAAAAAGAAAACAGGAAGAGGAGACGACTTGAATAGCCTAAGAAAATTGTGGACATGTTTGATTTCAGCCTTTCAGAGTCACTCACTTCTTTTCAAGAGAGTGAGAAGTCCTCACATATGACAAATAATGCAGAAGATCTTTTACACCAAACTACAAATGCATTGGCTGGGTCTCCAGAAGCTATATCTGATACAACTATCTTTGAGGGATTGGAGGAGCTGGTTTTGGCGTTTCCTAATTTAGATAAGAGAAAACAGATACAGGTGGTTAATCTCATAACTTCAGGCTTGCACAACCAAGCTGATAATGCCATCAGCACTATAGAAAGCGGTGATACTGATTCATTTGTTACCCAAAAACAATACTTGGAAGCCTATGCATATTTCACCAATTGTTTATTAACTTACCTGGGATTGGAAGCCGTACCTACTTCAACTACTGGCGCAAAGAAAGTGACTGCTCAAGCTTTAGACATCTTCAAGACAAACTGTACTCAACTTGAAAATATCATGGACTCGATCTGTGTTGTCTTTAAGCTTCATCTAAACAAATTGTTTGTTACTACCCCGGAAAAGGATTTGTTTATTGGAGCTTTCACTAGACCTATTTATATCCTCATGGAAAATGAACCAAGAATTAAAGTTGTTAATGTTAAAATGTACATGTTTAAAGTGATAGCAATGGCCGTTAAGTTCCATGGGCATAGTTCTGCCGCTCAAAGCGCAATTATTCAAAACTTGACCTACTTTGGTCACTTGAACTCGGTTATGGCAGAGCTATTACAAATATTGAATGACCAATATGACTACCCCCAGTTAACAGAAGATGTCTTGAGAGAGGTTAGTAATAAAGAATTCAATAGCAATGATAATAATGGCCCAAAACAAATTTCATTATTCATCGTTAAAGTTTCTGAATTGGTTCCGAGAATTCTATTGAAACAGATGACTTTGGTTTCCCAATTACTGAATAATAGCTCTTACACTTTGCGCTGTGCTGTTGTTGAAGCTTGTGGTAACATTGTCATTGAAATGTGTAAAGATGAGGATGAACTGGATCGTTATAAGAACCAAATATCGGGATTATTAGACTTACTAACTGAAAGGTTTTTAGATCAAAACCCATACGTCAGAACCAAGGCTATTCAATCATTATTGAAGTTATGTGAAGTTGATGCAAAACTTACCAAACATCGTCAGATTTTTGCAGAGCTTGCAGTTAGAAGCCTTGAAGATAAATCATCATTGGTTAGAAGAAATGCCGTCAAATTGATGTCAAGACTGGTTTTAACCCATCCTTTTGGTGCATTACACGGTACTCAATTGACCTTATCAGTTTGGGAAAAAAGATTACACGATGCCGAAAAGGAGCTAGCAGAGTTAGAACCTGCTGATACCACACAGGCTATTATTGAAAGAAACTTAGAACATGATTCAGATGAAGAGGAAGAAGAGCTACCCTCAAGAATAGAGAAAGAGAGCGACTCTAATACTATATTCAAACTAAAACTTACTATACAGTTCTATCATGATGCAATTCATTTCATCAAGTTGATTCACCACGGTATTAAAATTGCTTCTGAGCTACTTTACTCTAAGAATAGAAATGAAGTTATTGAAACAATGGATTTTCTCGTTTTAGGTGATGCTTATGCTGTTGAGGATGTTCAGATTGGTATTCGTCGTATGCTTCATTTGGTTTGGATGAAAAGTAATAACGATGAGGGGACAAATGTTGCCACTCACTTGGTTGAATGTTATAAGAACTTGTTCTTGCTAGTGCCAGATGACTCTACAGAACTTGAGGCTGCTGCTTTGATTGCTAAAAATTTGATTTCACTAACATATAATGCTTCCGTTCCTGAATTAGCATCTTTGGAGAAGTTGCTTGGAATGATGTATGAATCTTCATTAATCAATGAAACAGTTGTTAAAGTTTTATGGCAAATATATAGTTTTGAGAACCAGAATTTTTCAAAAAAACAGCGTCGTGGTTCAATTATTGTTTTAGGGATGCTTGCACTCTCCGACAATGAAATATCGCTGAAAGGTATTGACTCATTGCTAAACATTGGCTTAGGACAGAAGGGGAGAGATGACTTGATTCTTGCTAAGTATTCGTGTATTGCATTGAATAGAGTGGTACCACAGGATAAGAAAAACAACACTGTCAAGATTGCAAGAGAAGAAGAGGCGATAAAAAAACTAGGACGTATCATAATTGATTACAATGCGAACAGCCAGTACTATAGTGTGGCTGAACAAGCAATAAATACCATATTTAATATTGCAAGCAAGCCAGAAGAAGTTGCAACCTTGTTGATAAAAGAAAAAACGCGCCATACATTTTCAAAAACTCAAGAAGACCAATCTCAGGTGGTGCTATTATCTCAACTTCTGTTCATTGTTGGACATGTTGCAATAAAGATAATCGTTCATTTAGAAGCTCTAGAGGGGCAATTTAAGAAAAAGAAAATTGAAGCTGAATTAGCAAAAGGGAAAGACAAAAATAATGGGGATGCTAATGAACTTGAAATGATTGGTGGTACATCGGAGGATGATTTTGCTGATGCTGTGTCCTTCATCAAGGAGAAAGAATTACTTTTTGGTGAACAGTCTTTATTAGCTAGGTTTGGTCCACTAGTAAAAGATATTTGTTCTAACAATTTGAAATATGATAATAAAATTCTTCAAAGATCAGCCGTTTTATGCATGGAGAAGCTGATGTGTGTCTCATCAAAGTACTGTGAAGATAATTTGGCCTTATTAATTACTATCATGGAAAGATCTGAAGACCCAATAATTCGTTCGAACGCTGTTCTCGGTCTTGGTGATATGGCTGTTTGTTTCAATAACTTGGTTGATGAAAATACTGACTTCCTTTACCGTCGCTTACATGATGATGATCTAATGGTTAAACGTACGTGTTTGATGACTATAACTTTCTTAATATTGGCTGGTCAAGTTAAAGTTAAAGGTCAATTATCACAAATGGCTAAATGTCTTGAAGATCCAGATCAAGGAATCAGCGATATGTGTAAGTTGTTCTTCACTGAACTTTCTACAAAGGATAATGCTATTTATAATGGATTTATTGATATTTTCAGTGGGTTGTCTAATGATGAAACTTTAAGCAAGGAGGCCATGAAACGTATCATAAAATTCTTACTATCTTTTGTTGAGAAAGAAAGACACCAAAAACAGTTGAGTGATAAATTGGTTCAGAGGCTATCTAAGGCTGAAAATGAGAAACAATGGAATGATGTCGCATTTGTTTTAAGTGCCCTTCCAGTTAAAAATGATAATATAACCCAACTTTTAGAATCCGGTTATACCATGGTTGCTGCCAGAAATTGATGATAAAATTGCATCTACAAAATTATAATGAGTTTTAAATTAATGTTACAATTGTATATATACGTACGCCTTTTTTTCAATTTCCTTTATAGTGATCTCCAAACATTTGAGATGGATGTTCAAAAACATTTTTTCCTGAACCAATTTCGCAATCAAATGGAAGATTTTTAGAAAAAAGTCTACCAGATTTCAAGTGCTCACCAACCAGATCAGCTAAACCTTCAATGAAAATTCTGGAACCATTCAAAGATTCAGCTCTTTTAATCTTTTCTGGATATTTAGCATCGCCCATCAATTCAATATCAAGTTCATGTAAAGTTTCAATATGGTCGCTTGTGAAAGCGATAGGAACAAGAATAATACCAGCAGCTTTTTCTTCAATTCTTTCAACAAACTTAGCAGTCTGTGTACCTAACCATGGTTTGGGGCCGACTTGTGATTGATAACAAACTCTATAAGGATTAGAGAAGCCTAATTCTTTCATGACAGCAAAAGAGGTAGCTGAGACTTCAGCAGGATATGCATCACCATTGTTAATAATATCCATGGGTAAAGAATGAGCAGAAAATAATATTTTAACATCAGATCTTATATCTTCTGGAAATTCACTCAATTTGGCTCTGATATTTTCAGCAAATGCTTTGACAATACCGGAATGTTCAGGCCAACGATCAATAGCACTCCACTCTATGTGTCTTTCAGGGTCTAGGATTTGAGTTTTTCTCCAAAGTTCATTGATTGAACTACCAGTTGTCGAATAACTGAACTGTGGGTATTGAGAAAAGGCAACAGCTCTTGTGATACCGTCATCTAGTAGTTTTTGCAAAGTATCTTCGGTATATGGACGAGCATAACGAAATGCAACATAGGGTTTATGAGGAGCTGTTTCTGGATTTGTTTTATCTAAAATCTTACAAGCTTCTTCAGCTTGGTATTTTGACCATTTCAATATTGGAGATCCGCCACCAATATCTGTGTAGTATTTTTCGATTTTTGGAGTACGTCTTCTGGCAATAAATCTAGCTAAAATGTTCTGGTATTTTCCAACACCAAAATTAATCAAATCACTGTCAGAGAATAGCCTATATAAGAAATCATAAACTTCTGGGATAGTTGAAGGTCCACCCATGTTCATGAACACCACACCGGTGCCCTTGTGCTGTCTCCTCAAAGAAGTCGAGCTTGAGCAAAAGAGCCTCATCCCTGCTCTGTGGATGCCTAAATAGTTTATTCTAGACAACATTTTTAAATAAGCCCACTGGTACTAAATATTTCAGATAAGTTTATCAAAACGATTAAATATTGGAAAGTTGCAGACTGCTTAACTTTCCCCTCGGAATGTGTGTATATTTGTTGCACTTCCGACCTCCGCGAAATTATATTCTGCGAGAACATACAAAATTAGTTCTCTGTCCAGCTCATCAACACCCTAAAATCTTCTTCTTGTTGCTATATTTTGGTCTAGATTATAGATCGGTAAAGCTTGGTAACCTGGTATAATTCACAGAGAAGAATGCTAGGTTTGGGAAGTCAGATCAGACAATGGTCTGAAGCTTCCGGAGTTGATGAAGCAACTTTGCAGATGGTTATATGTCTCTTCTCTTCATTTCCATTAAACGCTATCCTGAAAAGAATTCCTGACAAAAGTATTCTTGCAAAAAACTTGTTTATCATAGCGGTTTCGTCTTTTTATTTGTTTGGCATTTGCTCACTTTTCACTGGATTTCGTACCTTGTTTGTTAGTACAATGTTCACATACATCATTACCAAATATTTGAAGTCAGATTTCATGCCATTCATTAATTTTGCGTTTGTTATGGGACATTTAGCATTCAATCATATACATTTGCAATTCTTCAATACTTATGATACATCAAAAATTGACATCACTGGTGCACAAATGGTGTTAGTGATGAAACTTTCCTCTTTTGCCTGGAATATCCAAGATGGGAGAAAATCTGATTCTGAATTAACAAGTTATCAAAAGCAAAAAGCTGTCCGTCAGCACCCATCGCTTTTAAGCTTTTTGAGTTATGCTTTCTTCTATCCTTCTTTGTTAACTGGTCCAGCCTTCGACTTTATCGATTATGAAAAATGGATGAACTCAGAATTATTTACTGATCTACCTGAAGAGAAAAAACCGGGTAGAAGAAGAAAGAGAAACATTCCAAGATCAGGTAGAGTATCATTTTATAGAGTTCTTCAAGCTATTGGATGGTTGTTGGTTTGGCAAAAGAGTGGTGAATATGTTTCTATTGATTATCTATTTGATCCTTCGTTTAAAAATCATAACTTCACCTACAAGGTTTTCTATCTATATGTACTAGCATTCACATACAGACTGAAATATTATGCTGCATGGACAATATCAGAGGCATCTTGTATCTTGGCAGGTCTTGGTTACAACGGATATGACAAAAAGACTGGAACTATTTTATGGGACAGAGTTCAAAATATCGATATTTATGGATTTGAAACTGCTCAAAACATTCATGGCGCTCTAGAAGCTTGGAATCAAAACACAAATAAATGGTTAAAGTATTACGTTTATTTCAGAGTTACCAAAAAAAATCAAAAACCAGGGTTCAAGAGTACACTGTTCACATTTTTGACATCTGCTTTCTGGCATGGAACTAGACCTGGTTATTATCTAAGTTTTGCTACTGGCGCACTGCTACAAACATGTGGGAAGATTTATAGACGTAACTTAAGACCGATTTTCCTAGAAAGTGATGGCATAACTGCAAGACCGAACAAAATAATCTATGATATCATTTCATACATTGTTACTCAAGCAACTTTAGGCTATCTTGTTCAGCCATTTGTGCTTTTGGATTTTAAAAAGTCTTTATATGTCTGGTCTACCACAAACTACTTTATTCATATCGGTATTTTTATTACATTTATTCTATTTCAAGGTCCGTTTAAGAAACAAGTTATTGCATTTGTTAAGAAATATCATTCAGCTAAACCAAAAGACAAAATTACTGATATCATTGGAGAGAAGCAGGAAATTGAACAACAAGAAGCAATTCATCTTGGTATTCCAGAAGCAGACTTTGAAAACGCTGATATCAGCAAGATCACGAGAGAGTTGGGAGAATTGCGAGATGATGTTGAAAAATGGCAAAAAGAGAAAGGACTTGAAACTGAAGAACAAAATTTCAAAAAAGCATTCAATGACCTTTCAAAAGATCTTGAAAAATTAAAGAAAAATGATGTCAAAAAGGAATGAGTAAACCATATAGATACAATGACAATGTGTATACTGTAATTTTTATATATATATATATATATTAGTCTCACCTATAAGTCATCAGGATCAAATAAATCCAAATCTTCAAGAACATCATTAGATGCTAGATTATCACCACCGTATGAGCCACCGAAGGAATTTCTTCTCTGGTATTGCGGACTTGATGTAGGTTTTTCGATCTCATCTTTTTCTGAATTTTCCTCCTGTATTTCCTTCTCATCACCACCAGTCATTTTATCTGCATTCAGTGATGCAATGGCGAGCATACCTCTTCTCAAAGAATCTTCAGCAGGCCAAATAAAATTATTGGGTCCAATTGCGCCTGAATCAAAAGTTGGAGGTGCAGTTGTAAATTTTGCCAGTTTCATGGCGTACTGTAATAGTTCATCAGTCTTCAGTTTATTTGACTCCATTTGTTTCTGTTCGTTCAAAACTTTATCAAGGCTTGGTAGTGATGCTAAATTTTGGCGACATTCACTCAATCCCAATAATATCTGTTTCGTGCTATGATCAAGTTTTGTTGATCTCTCTTCTAACGACTCAATTTCGAAACCTGATTGTTGATGTCTTATTATGGCTTCAATGGAGTTTTCCAGCTCGTTATTTATCCTTACAAGCTCTTCTGAAGCTGGTATATTTGGGCTGTACTTTGATATCGACGACAGTAATACGTTCAGGGTTTTCTCTAATAGGTCCAAGTTCTTTGATATTGGGAGGTTTGCAACCCTTTTTTCTTGAGAAGTGGTGGTTATTTCAGGAGTACCCATTCTTGATTGAGGATTAACGGATGATGTCGGTCTTGACAGAGGATTCAGCTGCTTAGACATTGTTCCGAATGTGATAGTTGTTTTGAAGTTGTTTGGGTATTTTAGTTTTATGTTTAGTTTTCAGTTTTTCAAAGATCTTGAAAAGTTGCGAGAATCGAATAATACAGAAATTTGAAAGAAAATTGTAAAAGCTTTGGTAAATTTTTGTAAATACTTTGAAGCTATTCAATTGTGATCTTCTTCAGTAGAGCCAGGGCAAGACTCAAAAAGGTCCTTTTGATCGTCATATTTGACACCACAATAATAGCAATAATCGAAATTTGAGCGAAGGTGAAGATTCACTCTTTCGATTCTTTTTTGTAGACTAAGGTTTTCAAAAAATCCAAGTTCTTCATCCTGATCTTCATTTTTTGACTCGTTGTAATCTTTGATCTCTTCTACGTTTAGTTCACCTAATTGTTGATCTCTTTTCTTCTTCAAGATATTCTGAATAAACCTCACATAACTTCTCCATAAGACATTTACATCTAATAGATTTATATGCTCAATATCACCATTGGAATTATCAGAGAACTCATAGCAGTGCTTTTGCATTTTATGGAGAATCTTTTCTAACCTTTGTTCGTTTTGTTCGGCATTCAATCTAGTTCTGAACCTCAAAGTATCTTCATTTGTGATGCCATTGCTTGGAATATATGAGACATCTTTATCGCTAATGTCTCGATCTCCAATCCCCGTTCTTGTTCTTCTAGGTATTGTTATTATAGGCTCTAACAAAGCTGATGTATCTTGGCCATTCGTACCTAGTGTATCGCCAATTTTGAACCCCATTTTTTCCATAATGAATAGACCTTTGGATTTACCTTTCAGCTGCATATTGGGTAGCGTTGAAATTACTGTTTCAGGCCCAGAGTCTGTTAATTGTCCAAAGAGGGATGTTTTGAGCTGTTTGCTCTTTTTATCATGAATTGTCTCGAAATTAAAGCTTGTTGGTGGTGGAGTGTCATCTTTGATTTTGAGACTTTGAGGCTTTGATTGCTCATCCTCAGTGATTCTCATATTGAGGTAGTCATAATCTTCGGTCATATGGTTGCTGTTATCTAGTGATTGTAAGTCTTCAGTTTCTACAACATCTACTTTATTTCCAGTGATGCTTTCAGTCTTGAAGGTCAATTTGGGAAGTTTTGTTCTCCTCACAGTAATATTTTCGTGTTCCACTATTTCCTCATCACTTGAGCCATCATCAAATCCTAGATCCTTTCTTTTGTTTGTCATTTTGAGCAGCTCCTACTTCTGTTTCTTTTGTTGTTTTGTCTTCAGATTGTCTTAAGAGTGGTTATTTATCGAACCTCGCTTTTTTCCCAAAACGGAAACTACGTAATAATAAATCGTCAACGTAATGTTTCGCTATTAAATATAGACTGATATTATTGCTGTTCCATTACTGGTGGCCACCAATGATGGGAATACCTTGTTCGTTCAAGCGGTTGTAATGTGCCTCTTTTATTCCATTATTCCAAAGATCATGATTCTCTCCAATGAGGTAGGTTATAGTCTTTTTCTTGAAGCCTTCTTCGCCAAGATATGAAAGCTGTTCAACAACGTCTTCTAATAAAATTGCCTTTCCAGCTGCAATCCCATTTCCCAAACCTGTATGGAGGACATTGACAGCATGAATATGGAAATGGTAATATGATGGTTGATAATGGATAAATAAACGTAACTCATCAGGTGCAATTTTGTAGTTAAAAACTTGTGAGACAGTTTTTCTAATCTTGACCCCCATTTCTTTTAGCCAATGTTGGTGTGTAATATTCAAATCTCTTAAAGATCTAATATCTTCACGATATACTATAGCCACAAGATAAAGAGCATCAATATTTAAACCGTCCCATTTCATATCTGGCAATAAGACAAAACCATTGTGATTATCAAGATCATTATAAATAACTCTGTCAGACTCAGCGCCGTTGTGTAATATATTTTTAACCCATTTTGTTCTATCGCCAACCATCGTTTGAATGTATGGCTCAACAATTTCTTTATAAATTTCTGGAGTTTCTTCAACGATATGAAATTTTTGTTGGGAGTATTTCTTAATATGAACATTTGTAGCAGGCCATATTAAGTTTAATTTAGCAGTAGGATTCTTAGCTATGTTTTGTCTCAAAGTGCAGAACCCCCAATAATATATATCATTTTGTGTAATTGCTGATACTTCATCAATTGCATTTATACATGAATATTCACTGTCACATAGTCTCAATGGATTACCGTTATCTGTGTTTTCATCAAAGGTGAAGTGTGATTTCTCAACAGTTATAATGGCTTGTTTTGAGTCTATTGTTCCTAGTAAAGCAATTGTTTTCGCTTGAGGATCTGAATCGAGAACCCTTTCGAATTGGAACTTGGCGACCAGTTGTTGCAATGACATATTAGTTGTTCTGAGTAAGCTTTAGCGTTGTATGAGTTTGTGTTATCTGTAATTGCAGTAAGTCCCACAAAATAACAGCAATCAATTAGTTAAAAGCAGCTGAAACCATATCAAATGTTTTTTTCACTACCTCAAATTACATAATCGTAAGTGTCATCATTACCTAAGCACTCAACAATTTCAAGCAAGCTAGTTTTATACTCGCAGCATACCGGATATTACAGGAAACATTGCATATACTATATATCCTTGCAGGGGGTGCTAGAAAGGAGAATCTGCAAGCTGCAGAGAGCAAAACATTCTCGAAAAAATAAAAAAGGTTGTTTTTCCTTGTAGAAATTTCAGACCTGCATGATAAACCTTATTCGGGAATTGGTGCGTAGCTATAACGTTTAAGAGGGGAGTTTTATGCTCTGCACAAGATGCATAGTTTTGCGGTTCAAAGAAGCTTCAATCTTCTAAAATAATCTTGGTTCCCTGTAAGAATCTGCGTGATCAGTCTCTATTGCTATAAATGAACTCAACTTTTCCTCATCCATCATGAAATCTGAGCAGTATTTAGAGCTTATGTTATTCAAGTTTCAAGCAGTAGATCCAGACCATGGAACAAGGTTCTCTAGTGAGACATTACTCCTAACACTTAAGGTGGGTAATAGTCTTGTAATATTTGGAGGCACTGAAGATGTTTCCTGTTAATGAACCACTCGACACACTCGAACATTTAACTGGTAAGTTTTTCCTGCTGATTTGCATCAAGCACAACACGAATTGTTGTACTAACTTGTAGTTGATTCTAGTCAATCGTATAACCAGTCTTAGAGATCACAGTAATGTTTTATTGGCTTATTTCACAAGCTAATAGAAGGAACGATGACCAGTTGTTTCATGATTCACGTCGAAGGATTCTGATTTGTGGTATGAAAATCTATTCAGTGACTGAGTGTATGTTTGTTTAAGGTTGCCAACACAAATGAGCTAGGTGAACATCAGACGGTTTATTTCAGATATGGACAGTATAGAAACCAAGGCAGTTGATGTGGGCCTGTTCCATTATAAATCGCTAATCATGGACCGAACTAAAGCTGATACTGTGGACTACCGGAGATCACTTTTCCCTTCCCCCAATATTAAATGAAAAACATGATACGGCGGTCAGTGGTTGTTTGTTTCACACTTAAACTTGAGAAGTTGTAGTCGATGTAATGCATCCGTTAAAAGTGGTTGGTACTTAGTTATTCAGGCAGACATATTAGAAATTTCGCGTATGGATGCTTGCATTAATTCGGATGATTTTTATTGAGAGTTGCAATTAAGGAGCATAGAGATGCATGATAACATGCAACTTGGTTTACGCGATTCATAGCAGAATAGACACTGCGCAATTATGTAACAGATGAGAAACCGTTATGACGCAACTCACTGTATCATATGCATATACTGGTTAACAAATGCTGTCTTTAAAGATGGCCTTAGGCTTTTGTGTATATCTTTCAGTCAAACAGAAGCTCCTCAAGGCGCAAGGCCGAATGTTTATTTTGGTTCAAAAATACAAACTGTCCTTTGGGGTTAATTCACTCTATAAATAAGGGTACGAGTGCATCTGAAGATTATTATCAAACGAAGTTCACCGATATCAGTAGTAAGCAGTCTGAGCTCTTAAAAATAAAGTTCATGGGCAGGATTATAGATGGGAGCATAACATCAGAAAGGGATCGCGTGTCTCTATTCTTTTAATGGACTCGCAGTTCAAAGTCAGCACTGCTTACTATAATCAAGCTTAAAGCATATGGCCTAGACACAGAATCTTAGTAGCTCGCTAAGGAGGTCTATATATGCATTGCTTACGCAGAGGGTTTGAAATTCTATTAATACTAAAGTCGATTGGTGATGATTGTTATGTTGATATCTGCAACTGCAAGATAATTCGGTTGAGTCAATAGAATATGTACGCCATCTCGGTCGAATTGTATGAGGCGGAAGGCGTGGCGTTTCCCAGGTTGCAGATGACTTGAATCATTTCTGAATTTCGTTTTTTCTAATGTTTGCAGATCCCGGTATTTGGAAAAAGAATGTGGGTTCTTCGCGAGTCGCGAATAAGCTGTATGTCTTTAATTACCCGGGCGGTGAGCAGGGTACTGAGTAGTGTTTTTGCTGCCTTTACTAACTATATTCCAGGTAATGGTGGGCTGATGTTGTCGTCTGTATACCAGTACGATAATCTTTGGGCGCATATCCCCGGATTTGAATCTTAATGAGTTCGTTTTTATAGTGCTTTCGTAATAGGTGAGAGTGGAACTGTTGATTAGTCCTTCTCAATTCGCATCTTACCGTAAATATGCAGGTTCCAAGAGATATGCAATGCAATGCAAAGGCTCCAGCTAAAACCTTCTAAGATGCACAAACCGATCCATTTTGCGCAGTCGTCAACGCGTTATGCAACGATGGTAAATTTGGATTGGGATTTACTCAAAAGCATAAAATTCGTTCGCCTCATGTTGATTTCTCTCTCATTTTTCAATTACAGCAAACACAACACCAACCCTATCAAAACCAGAGGGCTTTGTTGGAATAATCAGCATTTTCACCTTAATACGTGTTGTGACAAATAAGATAGTTCACATTATATTTGCTTCATTTTGTTCGGGGTTACAACATCTGCAGCAAAGAATTTAACTGCTTGTTTCATCAATAATCACCAAGCTTGAAAATGTCTAAACGATCACTACAATCCCCAGCTCAGCCCCTAGTGAAACGTCAAGCTTCAAACACTCATAAGGGTACTATTGAGAGTGTACTCCATCCATCTCAACAGCTCCCAGAACAGTCGCAACCACTTTTAAAATCACAGCAAGAATACGACTCTGCGACGTCAAAGACGTGGTTTGCCATTGGGCAATGCGCTATTACTTTCCAACAGTATTCATTAGCCATCCAAGCATATGAGGCCTCTTTAAGACATCTTCCAGATAATGTTGATTCACTAATTGGATTTTCAAAATCACTTAAACTTCAGGATCCAAATATTGGATTAAAACACTCAACTGAACTATTATTATCATCTATTCAAAGGTTTCCTCATTTGAGTAATGAGTCATCTATTTGGAAAGAGTTATCAGAAACACACCTGTTATCTAATCAGTTTGAAGAATCACATCAGGCCATATCAAGAGCGCTTAGCATAAACGGGAATGATCCACAAGCTTTACTTATTGGTGCTGAATGTCTAATAAAATTGTTCAATTTTCAGCATGCTACATTAACACTACATTCTATAATTCAAAGTTTTACAAACAGGAGTCAACTAAATGAAGAAGAGGTAACTATTTTAAGAAGTTCCCATCATAAATTAGCCCAGTTAGCATGCTTGGAGAACAATATCAAATTGGCTACTTCAGAATTGAAATCAGCTTTATCGTTACCTCCACCACCACCTTCGCAGATAGAAGAACAAGCTACATTGTGGACATTCTTAGTCACACTCAGGGAGAGAGCTGGTGATATTGAAGACGCTTTAAAAGTTGCACATGACAGTATTTCCATTTTAGGTCACCTCCCAAGGCTTTTGATTGCCCATGCATATCTATTACTATTACCAAATTCCAAGTTTTATGATCCACTCCATGCTATAAATTTATTGGAAAGTGCCATAAATCAAGAAAGATTGAGTAAAGGACCAGGTAAAGATGGTGATTTTTTAGTTTGGTATTTATTAGGAAAGGCTCATTCTGTTATTGATCAACCAAGAGAAGCATATGATGCATTTCAAATTGCTTTAAGAATAGGCCCTTCATCGTCCTTACCATGGCTAGCAGTTGGCTCATTGTATTTAAGAATGGGCCAGTTGCCAGATGCACTTGCTGCTTATTCTCAAGCTGCTAGACTATTAGTTGATGATAATTCAATCCCAAGTGCAGCAGCTTCAGCAGCTGCATGGGATGGTTTATCATGTGTTTATGAACGTTGTGATGATCAAGCTCATGATGCGGCTGATGCTTGTCTTCGCGCTTCTTCGTGTTTCAGAGCTGCTGGTGATTTCAGAGCTGCTTCACAATTTGAGCAAAGAGCACACTCCTTGACCGCTGCTTCAAGGGGTCAAGCTCCAATTCCATCTTTGAGAGGACCCCCTGACGCTCCAATCGCATTATTAAGAGAAATAATTGGATCAGGAACTGGTTCAAGTCTTCAATTACCTCAAACGCAGCAATTACCAAATGGGTCATCACCAAATTCAAATCAATTTCAACAAGGGCAGTCAGCTCAGCATCAGATTCAACAACAAGGCCCTCCACAACTTCAACCACCTCAATTGCAACAAGGAGCCCCATTACACATTGCTCAACAGCAGCCCCAATCTCAACCTGCTCAGTCTCAATCACAAAATATCCCAAGGGGTGAAACGCCGAAACAGTTTCATCATCTACCGCTACCTAGAGGATCATTGGTAGGAAAATCAAGGGCTCAAACTCCAGATATTTCTCAAAAATCTGCAGAGAAACAAGATAACCGACGCCAATTACCTTCCTGGTCACCACAATCTGGGCAGCCTCAACCTGATACACAATCTACTCCGTCATCCGCAGGATATTATTACGATGGTCCATCTTTCCAAAGTTCGAGATCACTTGTTATTTCAAATGGGCCAATTAATGGAGAGATACAACAGCATTCTGGACAAATTCCTCATCCACAAGCTACAGCTCAAGTTGTTCAAAGTCAACAACAACCTATATTTGTCCAGCATCAAAACTTCCCACCACAGGGAGTTCCAAATAGCCAACAAGGTTACCCACCACCACCAGGGTTTTCTTTCAGTAATGTGAACCAACCACAACCCGCTCCCCCAGCAAACGCTTCATACGTTCCATGGAGATGAGTGGTTGACACACATTGGTTATGATTTTAATGAATATTCTTACTTTGCTCTGTTTTTTAATGACGTCTTAATTTGTTTCTACTATTATTTACGTACGAATGACGAACGCTCACAATTTGTTCAATATATGTATTTTGTGTCTGCTATGTTTTTGCTATGTCTGCTTTTTTTTTATAGATATACACTTCTCTCTCATTCATCAATGCATATTGCTTCACTGTGAATTCCTATTTGTATGAGGCCTGAATGTTCCTCTGCTTGTTAACGATGCTCATCAGCGACCACCATCGATGGCTAAATCTGGTACAGACGCGTAAAAAAGCTTTGAAGTTTCGCGTTTGTTGGTCTCTCGAAAGGCACGGGACGCCTGATCTCTCTCAAACCAGAAATATTCGCGGCTGATTCCGACGCAGGATTGCCAGATCTGGACTCATCTTGAAAGGTACAATAGAAGTTGATGAGATATGAATCCTTTTCTTGTTTACCACCAACCTGAACAACTTTTTGCTATATAAACCTCGCTATAAGACCTTTATCCCTTTTATATTCTGATTGTTTCATCATAGCAATTATTGTTTTGTTTCATTTACATTCCGAAAGATTCTGAAAAAGATTCCATTTCGTTCATTCTCATCACAGAAAGACATAATGCATAGAAGTAACAGCACGATAGGTTCTTTTCAAGAAACGAAACCTAAAAAAACCATTTGGAAGACTCTCTTAGGGTCCAAAGATTCAAAAAAGCTCTCGAAATCATCTTCAACGTCGAACGTTGCTCTCAGTTCCATTTCATCTCCAAACACTCTAAACACTCCAAACACTCTAAACACTCCAAACACTCCAAGCACTCCAACAAGATCGTTCAGTTCTAAAAAATTGAGCAACAGAAGATCAAGTCTCATGATAATGACAGACGTAAAATCACAACCTTCAACTAATGTGAGTGCCTCTAAACACATGTCTACAATGAACCTATCAGGTCCAAGCTTTGGGGAAATCAAAACTTCGGATCCAAAAGAATTGGAGTTTTATGCACAACTTCTTGGAAACATCACTAGACCATCATTGATTAAAGAAGAAGAAGAGGACGATGACGAGGGGGACGATGAGCCAATATCTGAAGAGTTTAAGAACGAACAGCTAGATTTACTCTCCCCATTAAAGTCACAATTTAACCATAAACTAGAGCTGGACTCAAACCCATTATCGTCCGCGTTAGAAGACTACAGATTATTCACCAAAAGGCAAAGTTTTCTCTCTCCAACAGAATCAAAATTTTCATATAATTCAGTTGGTAACAGAGGCATTGATTCAGAAACTTCGTTACCATCCATGCCATCTTTTGTATCTTCAAAAACAATAGAATCTTCAATGTCAGTTTTAAATGTTTCAAATTCGTTATGGGTCGGTTCAAATATCATTGATTATGATGAGAATTTTCAACCTAAACCAGAACAACATGATGGGTTTTCTGATTTCGATCCTAAGGACGTATTCGACGAATATGATCCAAATTTACACTCTTCTCCATATAAAACTACACACAGAACGTCTTTGGTATTTGCGTGATTGTGAGATACTTTATGAGATTGACATCCCCAATTGAACATTCCTTTTATGATAATGATGAAAAAAAACACGCTACTTAAATATGAACAATTTTTTTTAAAAGAATTGTATTTACTATTCTATTTTACACCGGACGAAAGTTATTGGATTAGTATTTTTGCATTTATTGCCACTAGTGTAAAAAATGATTTATGAAATTTATTTTGTAGATGTACTAGGTTATCTAAGGATTTAATAGATCAGATTCACAATTTAAATCAGACAAACATCTTACAAACTAGGCTCAGACAGGAAGTTTTATATAACGTTCTATGAAATCAAGAAGAACACGACAGTTAGAAAAAGCTTGAAGGTTAAATGGTTTATCAGATATCCAACTTGTAATGTTGTGGGATCAACATATTAAAAGCCATATCAGAGTAAAAGAAATTATTATGACATCTTATTGTTGTAATTGTTCGCTCTTAAAAACTCTAATTAACTTTCACGTGACCTAAAAGACACCAATGTTCGAAATCTATACAAATTTATATGGTGTCCGGATGGTTTGAGTGACTGTGAAAAATTTATTGATTTCCGAGGCCAAACAAATTTTTATTTTCATAGTTAACAGTGATATAGTCACATGACTTTTAGGTCGGATTTCATTTTTCTCGATGGTAGTGAAAATTTTTGGGTAATTAGATTTTAATACTAGTAAGGTATTGAAAGGAAACCTGTAAGGAATAGTCTGTGATTTTTTCGCTTAAACGTGATTATTCTAGAAGTTTGATATCAAGTCAGGAAACAATATGAAATACTTAGCTGCTTACTTATTATTAGTCCAAGGTGGTAACGATGCCCCATCTGCCACTGAAATTAAAAGTCTTTTAACTTCAGTCGGTGTTGAAGCTGAAGAATCAAGAATCTCTGCTTTATTATCATCATTAGAAGGTAAAACTTTACAAGAAGTTATTGCTGAAGGTTCATCTAAATTGGCCTCTGTTCCAACCGGTGGTGCTTCATCTGCTGCTGCTTCAGGTGCTGCTGCTGGTGGTGCTTCAGAAGAAGCTGCTGCCGAAGAAAAAGAAGAAGAAGCTAAAGAAGAATCCGATGATGATATGGGATTCGGTTTATTCGATTAAGGGAATTTATTTGTTAGATTATTATTAAGTTATTAGTTTAAGAATATAAATGTACTTTATTGGAAAAAAAATCATAATTCATTAGTACCAAGTGCAACTGTAGTTTTGATATTATCAGAAGTCTTCTTTCAATAGACCTTCCAGTTTGAGGGTCTTATTTTCATCCAGATTATTGAACTTTTCAAGAATAATTCTTAATTTTGTAAATTCTTGGAGAACATTGTTTTTGGAACTTGGAATGTTCTGTTGAATTGAATTTCTGTCACCAATTTTTGATTCAATAAGGTCATTATAGTTCTTGATATTTTGCGTCTGAAGTTTCAATTGTTTCAATTTCGCAAGCTTCTCTTGTAATTCTTTTTTTTTCTTAACATAATTTATATGTTCTTCATTTTTCTCATTATCTCGTAGTGGTATATCAGGTAATGTTTCAATTTGATCCAGTATGTCCCTGATAGAGTAATATCTATAGTCTGATTTTAAATCAGTAGGAAGCTCAATATTTTTGACCGTTTCTAAGAACTCCAATCTTTCTTCTGTCTCAGCCTCCCAGAGTTGATGTATTTGATCACAAACTTGTAGTACGGCTTGATTTGAATAGAATTGATGGTAGTATGAATGTAGTTTCAAATTAACTGGGGAAATGATTTTTCGATATTAGTATATACGGTTTTGATTGGGAATTCAACGCAATAACTCACCATTTTGCAAAACTTTTGTTAGATGGGAACGTTTTAATCTCTTGCCATGTTCGTCTTCCTGTAGTAGTTGTATCAGTCTGTCATCCAATTTGAAAGGTTTCCTTATAATCTTAGTTTGTTGATCTATGAATCTGTTTAAGGACTGGTAGTCTTTAGACATTTTAGCTGGGTACGCTCCTTAGTCTTGATTGTTTATGTAAGTGCTACTTATTACTTTGCTTATACAATCCAAATAAATAAAAACATGTAAACAATTACATAATACATGTTACCCGCCCAAATGAAACGCGGGTATTTTTATTTTATTATTCCCGACTATTTCGTATAAACCCCGTATGTGTCCGGAGTTGAGTTTAAATTTTGGGACTGTAGAAACTGTTCTCGGATTAGGGAATAGTTACCAGATTGAGAAATGAATACAACTTTAAATCTTGTTGTACACGCCATAAAGCGGACAAATAGAAGAAGAAATAGGATTTAGGACAGTCTAGATGATGTGGTGGTGGTACCTAGAGCTTTGATAGATAACTTGGGTGAGTGAATGCCGTGCTATGTTATTTTTTTTTTGATTGATTTGTTCTTTTTGACAATAGACTGCATACTTATCAAGGGCTAGGTAACAATAAGTAATTAATAATCACAAAGGAGTTCCACAGGTAGCAACAAGCCTGGATTCAGTACTCAGTACTCAATACTCAGTATTTAGCTCAGAACTTAAAAGATTCTGCTGCAATTGTGGAACCCCATAGAGACGGTTGATGATTGCGAATCGAGACGTTTCAGATGCAGTAATCTGTATTTTTTTTTTGGCTTCGGGTTTATGATTTATGTGATGTTTGACTGGTTATCGATTGATGACTGCTAGTGATTTAGTACCCCTCTGAATAAGTAAAAGCTTTAAATATGAAAATCACATGCTCTTGCTTGTGAAGATAGAGAAACGAGCAAATATTTAAAATGCCGTCCCCTTTGCAGTGCCACAAGATGCCTTGTCAAGATATAGAGGTTTACGATTCGTGATGAAATTGACTGCCATTTAAGACGTATAGGTAACTAGTACTAATAGTTAATAATGGAGTACATATGGACTGGAGAATATACTGAAGAGTATACAGCCAGTGCGGCGGTGTTTCCATGTAATGGGCCTGTGTTATAAGATACAGCTTGAAACCAAGCTGGTGTGTTGTTTGACATAATGTGATTGATTGATGGGATATCGAGATGAACCATGACTCATCCAGCTTAAAAGATATATTTGGTAGACATTGGCAGCTGAAGAGAAAATTCGTAGTTGATCGAATGGAGATAGTATGATACGAGAGATACGAGATGTCATAAGACATAAAGCATGAGATATCGTAAGACATGAGGTATCATAAGACACAAAATATTATAAGACGCAAGGCATGAGATAGATAGATAGATAAAGCTGGTGCTTAGAAGAGATAGTTAATGAAAGAGAGAGTGTAAGTGTGAGTGTGAGTGTGAGTGTAAGTGTCTATTCCATAGACGACAATAGGTTTAAATGTAGCTTAGACGTCTAGCCATTAATGATTTCTAGTTCATTTCTGTTACGCGCAGTGACACAGAGTGGCACAGAGCGTAGAGTTAGCCAAGCTAATGAAGAAGGTTATTGTTAATCTATAATGGATAACGTCGATCTAAAATTAACCCAAAGGGTTAGCGAATTGCCAAAGACGTGTGCAATACGAGAAGATGCATAAGCTTTAGAGGGGTGAGGAGAGATAGATGATAGTACAAGGTAGCGGAGGACACCGTTTGGGAAAGAGAGAGAGAGAGACAGAGAGAGAGAGGGACAAAAACAGAGACAAAGACAAAAGATTAAGACAAAAACAAAGATGAAGACGACAGATATGGTACATTAATTAGTATAACTGTGGCACTATTACACTAATTATACTAATCACTACGTGACTTCTTCTACTCTACTCTACTCTACTCTACTCTACTCAATCGTTATAAAGACAAAAACAAAAAACAAAAGAACAAGAACAAGAAGAAGAAAAAGAATATGCACATTTTTATATGACAGCGTAAAAAGTTTCAAAAAGACAAAAAACTTTGAAGCGCATAAAAAAAAAAAACTGTAATATTTTGAATCGTTTTATCAGCAAAAAAATTCATTCTCGAAAATCGTTTTTTGGACAGCTAAAAATTGTATAAAACATGGCAGAGATCTTTGGCTTACAGTTAAACGACACAATAAAAGTAGAAGGGACTAGTGATAGTATTAATAATAGTACCATCACTATTACTGATATTACTGATACCACTGATACTATTACCACTAACACTACCACACTACACAGTGCAATGGCCATTATCAACCAGCTAGAACATCTTCCTCTCGTCACCTCCCTCCTCGATGACAATGCGAAGAAGCTCGAGTACAAGAACCTCATCAAAGAAAAAGTTCTGAAACCTTCAAAACTCCCACAATACACAAACATTAAAACACACCATTCTCATCTTGTCATTAGAGACAGCCACTACCTCATTAAATCACCAACATCTTTTATCACATGTGCTTCCTGCCATCGAGGAAGAGTCTTGAAGATCGCATCCATCCAGGAGTCTACAACAGAGGATATACTGAAAGAGGTTTACACAACAATATCGAAAAATCCATGCTCTAAAAGAAAACAAACTTTAAAAGAATCAAAAACAAACACCAGTGAACAAAGTCTCAACTCAAATATACCAAAACTAAACGACAAATTAACCTTGTTCTTGGATAACAATCAACAGTACAAGAAGCAACGCTTTGATACACCTTCAAATCCAAACCCACACACACCGTTGAGTTTGTCAAGATATAGTAATAGTGGAGCACTAAGTTCCACCCCAACAATTCTGCCTCACCCGGCTCCTTTTTCTTCCTCATCAAGCTCAACAACTACAACGTTAACTTCAGCTTCGTCTCATATTCAACAACACAGAATCCCTACGATTGAAGATTTTTTAAATGATTTTGAAGATACTATTGAATTGCCTCAACTGGATGAAAAATTAGAAATCAAATCTATTGGGTCCACTATGAAAGTTACAACTTTCACACTGGCTTCATTGTTTAATGCTCATTCAGCCTTTCCTGCTCATTTTGATTTGTTCATGTCATTGGCTATTGAGAATGATATTTGTAACAATTTTTACCAATCTGATACTTTGATTATTCCATTACCGACTTATTCTAATACAGTATTCATGAGTGATTTCAACAAAGATCACTTACTAAAAGATGATATACTGGCTCATACCATTCACACAAGAATTCAAAACTTTGTTGGTCAATCAGATTTGAATTTACATCATTTTAAAATAATTATCATCTTTAATTATTTTCAAGAAGGTATACCTGATAGACCTCATGAAAATCAAGCTCATAAATACGTCGGAAACATCCACGTTATTCATGCTTTTAACGTCCTGGAGGATTCAAGTTTGAGTTATACCAATTCGAGATATAGTTTTAATCATGACTATACTTGGATTGACTCGAAAGAAGAATGGTATAAAACTGAAGTGTTTAATGATTTAATCATCAAGAAATTACAGAATGAGATTTTTTTGAAATATCAACAGGATTTATTGGGATCTCATATAAATTCCTCGGTCTTAGATAAAGGTTCTATTTTAAATATGATTAACTATACCGTTGATGATAGTTATGTTGTCACATCCGCTGCCTCATTGTTCGTCATCCATTATATTACTTTAAAGATATTGAGAGTGCTGACTGGTGAAGATGGATTACATATGATTACTTATTTACTCTCTGTGAAAGTGAGCTCAAAACATAATCTTCATATCTTGAAGCTACTACTGGATAATTTACACAATCGTCAACGTCAACAACAGCAGAGTCTGTTACAACATTGAGATGTTTATATGAATTACGTTTAATTTTCTTTCAATGACTTTATTGTGTTATTTTTGTTTGACTTCGTTTTAGTTTTAGTTTGGTTTCTTTACTTTAAGTTTGGTTGGTTTAGTTTATCAATTTGTTTTGTTACTTGGTTTGTTACTTGTTTTTTTCTTTTTTCTTTTGGTTATTAATTCGTTCGTCTGGTTTATTTATAATGTATTGTTCTAGTAATATACCTTCCAATTTTGTTAATAATCTGTTAATAATCTGTTCTACGTCTATCATGATCTTATCGCTTGTTTATTTAATAACACTAATTGACAAAATGGAACTTCAAAATATATAAAAAGAATTAGATTGATTCAGGATGCTTGATAAACTAGTAAACAGCTTATAATTTATCATAGTATTCTTCGTAACCTGGAACTTCTTCTTTCAAACCGTGACGTTTTCTAGCAGCGGTAACAATTTCACCAGCTTTTGAGGTTGGATCTAATGGATCAGTAGAAATGGTAGCCCAATGGTCGAAAACCATTTGTGGGAAAGCTTGACCACCAGTAGCTTGACGTAATTCACCGGTGAAACCGAAAGATTCATTGACTGGTAAGTAAGCTTTAACAGTGAATAATGGAGTACCTGGTCTTTGTTCTTCAGAAACAACTTGACCTCTCTTTTTGTTCAAGACTGAGTAAATACCACCAACAGCATTTTCTGGACATTGAATTTCAACTAAGAAAACTGGTTCTTGGATCTTTGGTTCAGCTAATAAGATAGCAGCGTAAGTAGCTCTTCTCATAGTTGGCAAGATTTGACCAGCACCTCTATGGATAGAATCAGCATGTAAGGTGACATCCAAGATGTTCAAACGAACGGAACGTAAGTTTTCTTCCAAGATTGGACCAGCAGCAGAAGCCCAAGCGAAACCTGAAACAACAGAATCTTTAATTTCAGATAAGTATTGAACAGCTTTAGTTTGATCAACAACAACATTTGGACCGTTACCTTCTGGACCGAAACACCAGATTTTTCTGGCATCAGTGACATCCCAACCGAATTCATCAGCTAAAACTCTAGCACGAGCTTTGAAATCATCTTTTGGAGAAACTTTACCAGATTCAATGGCAAGGGAAACTTCTTCATCAATTGGTTCAGCTTTGATGTATAGACGGTTATGTTTGTTTGGAGATTTGGATAAAGCGGTGATTCTTGATTCAGCAGTAACAGTTTCTCTGTATGAAACAACAGGTGGAGAGACTTTTAATGGAACACCAGCGTGATCGTTTTCTAAATCTGATAAACAGATTTCCAAATGTAATTCACCGGTACAAGCGACAATATGTTCACCGGATTCTGACATTGAGGTTAAGACACATGGATCAGATTTGGATAAACGTTTCAAACCTTCAACTAATTTTGGTAAATCAGAGGCGTTTTTAACTTCAACAGCAACTTGAACAACTGGAGAAACGGAGAATTTCATAACTTTCAAGTTGTGAGCAGCATCGTTGGTAGTTAAGGTACCAGATTTCAATAAGAATTGATCAATACCAACCAAACCAATAATGTTACCAGCTGGACAGTCATCAATTGGTTCAACAGTTCTACCCATCATTAAAACAACTCTTTGGATAGCTTTGATGAACAAATCATTTTTACTACCTGGAACGTAGTTTGGACCTTGGATTCTAACTTTTTGACCAGATTTAACAGTACCGGCAAAAACACGACCAAAAGCGTAGAAACGACCTTTATCAGAGGTTGGAACCATCTTAGAGACGTACAACATCAAATCAGCTTTTGGATCACAGTTTCTGATTGAGATACAAGCAGCATCATCAGATGGACCTTCGTATAAGGTATCAGCTCTGTATTGTTGAGCAGTAACTGGGGATGGTAAATGAATGACAATCATTTCCAATAAAGCATCGGCAGCTGGCAAGAATTTTTTCATAACAATTTTCAATAAAGCTTTACCTTCTAATTCTTTTTCATCACCTTTCAAGGTAATGTCCAATTTTTCTAATAGAGTTGGGATTTCATCTTTTTTGAAGTTCATGATAGCAGAGAATAATCTGAAAATTGGATCCAAGATGAACATGTTGAAAGCACGTTCTAATGGTTTTCCATCAGCATCTTTTTCTTTGTTGGTCCATTTTTTGGTTTTTGGGTTGAAGTAAGAATCACCCCATAAACGTTCCATCATTTTTGATCTATCAACACCAAATTTCTTAGAATATCTGGTAGCGAATTGACGGACGGTGAAAGCCCAACCATGTAAACCGGAACCGAAAGCAACGGTACCACGTTCTGGGTAAACTTGGACGTCACCTAAAGCTTTGTCAACATAGGTAGCAATAATAACGTTAGCAGATTCAACAGTTCTTGAGAAAGATTGGTATAAATCTTCTTTGGTAACTTGCAATTCTAATAAAGCACGATCAACTTTGTTAACAATAACAACTGGTTTAATACGTTCACCTAAAGCTTGACGTAAAACAGTTTCAGTTTGGACACAGACACCTTCAACACAGTCAACAACGACTAAAGCACCATCAGTAACACGTAAAGCGGCAGTAACTTCTGAGGAGAAATCAACGTGACCTGGGGAATCAATCAAGTTAATTAAAAATTGGTTACCTTCAGTTTTTTGTTTGATATCTTTGACATCATCATCTTCAATTTCAGAGTATAAAGAAATAGCGGTAGATTTAATGGTAATACCACGTTCTTGTTCATCTTTTCTGGTATCAGTGAAACGAGCTTCACCAGCTTTAGCAGCAGAGATAATACCAGCTCTTTGAACCAAAGAATCGGTCAAAGTAGATTTACCATGATCGACATGTGCGATAACAGACATGTTACGGACATTGGTAACTTTGTCCATAAGACCACGCATTTGCTATAAGAAGAAAGTTAGTAAAATGGCCATTTTATAAAGTTATGGGATGACCTTTCTTGTGATTACATAACCCTTTTTCGATGCTTTTTTTTTCTTCATCTAAAACAAGAAGGCAAAAAAAAAAGAAGAAAAGGACATGGAATATGACAAGGAAAGCAAAGACTCTAAACCTACATCAACTGTGAAGTTCACTATTGTTATTAGTTAGTAATTGAACCTGATTGGGAGATGACCATCAATACTCCAAAAAGACTGACTGTACTGGCTCAATTCATTTTGTTTCGTTGTTAAGAACATGCTCTGATTTGAGTATGATAAGCAGGAAAAGAGTGCTTAGATGCAGTGGGAAGAAAAAACAACCTGGAGAAAACAGAAACAGCCAGTCTCAATGGAAAACGCATTTTGTAGAAGGTTATCTAGCAATAACATACCCATCTTGACTTATTTATATATTAAATTGAATTAGATGGAATCTATTCCTGATGAAATTAAAAATTTTTAAAGGGAAAAATCCCATCAAAAAAAAATTTTATAAAAAACTCAAGGAAAAAAATTTTGCAGTGGGTTTTCGATTACGTCAGCGAAGGAATAGAGGAGGGTAACCAAGTCACGTGTTGTATTAGAGTGCTGAATTTTACACGTGTTAGTATTAGGATGCAGGACTGAGATTTACGCTGGGAGGGTAGTTTATTATTCTATGGACAGTTATCAATCACCAATTACCAATTACCAATTACCAGTTATCAGTTATCAGTTACCAGCTACCAATTATTAGTTACCAATCGTCAGTTACCAATAAGCAGCTAGTCTGTTGTATATCACATATTTCAATGGTTCAGGATTCAAAAAGATGATACTCCCAGTATACTTGCAGCGTCTCTTGGATTAATAGGCGAATCTTCCTCATCCTGTAGAGGTTCTGATTGTTGGCCTGAAAAACCAGAAGCTTTGATTTCTTCGCCAACATCTTCATTGATAGTTACTGGCTTTAAAAAATCACTGCTAAAATGCGAAACTTTTCTGTCCCCACTCCAATCATCACCATTCAAGCTTTGACTGGTTGAGTTTTCAAATGTCTTGATTGGATAACTTTCTCTTCCAAGTCTCGCCAACCCACCATTTGCATCAACTGATCTGACATCTAATCTTATTCTTTCTAGAGTAATTAGTTTTCTTCTTTCATACTCTATTCTTTTGATAACGAACTCTTTAAAGATCTGTTTAATATATGCATCTAAAAAGTCCAAATATTGGGCTCTTTCAATTAACATCTCTTCCGTTATTCTCTTGATCTTCTTGCTTAATGCATCTTCTTCATCAATTGCGTCTTGTAATTCTTTAATTGCAGTATCAACTTTAATTGGATTGATATCTCTCTTATTTCTTAACTTTCTCGCATTTTCATGTTTAACTTTGGAATTAGACTGGGCATTGATCAGTTCCCTCATTAATAAATGTCTGTTGGTTAATGCTTCTTTGATGATATAACCATCATTCACAATAGTGGTTAATCCATCACCAAATGTAGCTAAATCTATAGTTCCAATGATTGAATCTAAATCACCAATATTTGCAAGCGTTTTACCAAATTTCTTCCACATATTTGACATTCCCGGATGATTTCTCTCCAATTCGTTCAGTTCAACAACTCTATTACCCAATTCAGATTCAGATGTACCAAATGTTTTTCTTAATTTGGATAACTTTTCTAGCTTTTCAGCAATTGATTTTGAATTTTGGTAAATTGATTTGATTAAAGGTCTGAATTCAGATAGTTCTAATGCCTCATCATATGGTGGCTGTAGTTGCTTCAATGTCTTTCTCTTCAATCCAGATGCTGGTAGTTTTGATTTATTAACGGGTGAATATGTGCCAAAATCACTATCAACAAAGTAAGCAAATTCATCATTACGTATTAATATTGGATTTGATGTGATTCTTTGAAACCAGCTTTGGAAATTTGCTATTGTTTTTTTATAATCTTCTTCGTTTTGAATTCCATAATTTGTTGATGGTTGTGGTAATGAAGGTATGAAACATTCTGGATTGGCACCATTTAAAAATTTGAAGAAAATTTCAAATTCGTTGTATGATTTTTTTAAATTTTTGTATATTTTCTTTCTGAATCTTGGTAAATTTGAAGATAGATCAAAAATAACGCCAGGATTTTCTTTTTTATTGGATAAAGATCCTGATCTTTCCAAAGCATGAACTTTAACTGTTATCTTGTAATTATTTGTAGCACCATGACGTTCTGGGATCAATTGTTCTTCAATAGTGGGTTGTTTATCCTGTTTAGTAGTCACAGAATTTTCTACTGTCTGGGCGTCATTAGTATTACTATCAATTCCAGCATTAGACCCTTCTTGTTGATTGTTTCCATTGGTTGTAGGTGACACCTGTGGTTGTTGTTGTTGTTGGATTACCGGCTCAGCAAAAGGATTGTTATCAAATTCGTCAGGATCATAAGCAATCGTGGAAGACATGTTTTGTGATATTTTGCAGTTCAGCTGGAAAATTAGAGGTACAAGCTGCTTCTTCTTGTTGATCTTTAGATAAATTCTCCCTTTCAAATTGACTCCAAATAGTTTTGAGTCCTCCCGATATCTCATTGAATTCCGAGGTCTTGGATTTCAAGTCACATGACCACTTATTTGGATAGAAACAAGTTCCGAGCAGTAAGTCACGTGATATTTGACCGATTGTTCTGGAAACTTCTCCAAAAACCAAAATAAAGGCACTCGCTTTCTTGTTTTCACTGTCTCGTCAACAATTAACTCAATAATAACCAAATATCTAATAATGTCTACTCATCCAGAAGGTATGTTGAAAAACCATTGCTTTTCTTGTGTTTAACAAGCAAAATTTCAACCCTTTGAAACATTACTAACATATTAATTTCTTTAGTTTTATGGGCACAAAGATCAAATGCTGAAAATGCATCTAAAAATGTTCTTTTCATAACAGTTAAAATCCCAGATGCTAGTAACTACAAGATTGATTTAACAAGCACCAAGCTTAAGATCGATAGTGATAGCGAAGACTCCAAAGATCATTATAAGTTAGATTTGGAATTTTATGAGCCAATTGATACCGAATACTCAGGTTACAAAGTTAGTGGTAGTCAAATTTATTTCAATATCAGAAAAGCCAAAGCCCAAGAAGAATTTTGGCCAAGATTGATCAAGGAGAAATTAAAAGTTCATTATATCAAAACCGATTTTGACAAGTGGGTCGATGAAGATGAACAAGAAGAACATCAAGAGGGAGGCGACGAACCTGAAGGATTTGATTTGGCTTCTATGATGGCTCAACAAGGAGGTGCTGGTGGTCTTGGCGGATTTGATCCTTCCCAATTTGATCCATCTCAATTTGATCCATCTCAATTTGCCGGATTAAATGGTTCAGGTGCTAAAGAAGAAGATTTCAGCTCAAGTGAAGATGAAGATGAGCAAAAAGTTGCAGAAGTTGCAGAAGGTAAAGAATAGAAAAAAGGACATGATCTAAATTCTGCCGACTAAAATATTTCTCGATCACATAATGGTTTTAAATAGGAGTTACTACTTTAAAAGAAATTTCTTTTTTTAAAGGTGAACATAGGATTGTTTGAATTATTTTTTTATACACTTGTATCCTCACTTATTAAACAGCTTGGTATTTTAGTTGATCTTTGTATAACGTTTGGGAACCTGTCCATTTTTCACCAGGTTGTAGAGTTTTGAAGTCATGGACATAACCTGGTTCAATACAAACCATATTTTTGTAACCATCTTTTGGTTGAAAATCGGCCATACCTGCAGATTTTTTAATCCATGGGTTCCAAACAACGACATCTGGTAAGCCTGATCTCTTAAGAGTGTGAACAGGATGTCCTAAGGCAACAACTTGAAGTAATAATGAATCATCAACTTTTTGATAAATACGATCCACTTCTTCAATAAAATTAACGACAGGTAATTTTTCTTCATAAGTTTGTTTTAACAATTGATCATAGCAAATTTGGCCTGGCAAGTTAGAGACTAGAACATCTTCAATATCAGCGACTCTCAAATAGGTATGGAATAACCAATTGAACGCCCATGGGTGGTTATCGGTGTTCTCAATATCAATTGTAGTAGTTAACGATTCTGCACTCAGTTCAATAGTTAAAAGCAAAGTGAAATCATTATTTGGCCATAGCTTGATCAGTTCAGGGTCAATTTGTTCTGGGCCTAATCCAAATTGAACAGTTGGTGGATTTGATTTAGTTTGACCCAAAAATTCCCAGTTTGAATTACGTGCAAACCCATGCTGTGGTAAGTCTTTAGTTGGACCTTCATCCTTTTTACCAAATACAGGAAAAACTAATGGAATACCACCTCTGACAGCCTTTGAACCATCTAACTTTGCGCCTTCGCTTAACCATAATTGTTCTTCACCATTCAACTTCCATGAGATAACAGTAGCACCAAATTTCAAGATTGTCACGTTTGTCAATTCGTTATCTGGGTGTCTGATAATAACTTTATCGTCTAGTTCTTCGATTGAGGCCATGGCTGATGGTATTTTATGGGGTGTTTACTTTTCTACAATGTTATCAAAACTAAATAAAAGCAAACGTTTTTGGGTCTTATTCAAAATTAAAGCTAGAAAGGGACTTTCCCGAAATAGCCAAATTAGGAAATATCCCCAACAGGAATAATTCGTGATAAATGTATTTCAAGTGGTGTCTGGATGGACTTCCAAGTCTCCATAAACAAAAATCTACTCCTTAAAACCTCTAACGAACAAACTAACATTAATAAAGCAGTAGGAACTTGGAATAAAAAGATATCTTCTTGGCACCTGATTGAATCTCAACATGTCTTCTCCATTGCCTTTCACTCCTGAAAACAAAGTTATTGTAACGAGACTTTACAGAAACTCACTAAAGCTTGCTCGTGACTGGATCTGTAAAAGAGACCATTTCAGAACAAAAGCTTTGGAAATTAGAACTCAGTTCGATTTAAATAAAAACGTTTCAAACCCAAAAGAATTGAGAAAGTTGATTGAACACACTAACTCATTATTGTTGAGATACAAACATCCGGATCCTTACATTCCTCCAACTAGACCAGGTGGTACCAAGTTTGAAAGATATGTTGCTCCTGTAATGGATGATCCAATGCCTGTTGCTCCTCGTCATTAAACGCCAGGATCCGTTATTTATTTATTCGCTTATTTATTTATTAACCTTATTTATTAACCTTATTTATTAACCTTATTTATTAACCCTATTTAATACATTTCTTCCTGTTTATACTACCAAAAAATTATGGCAATATACACCATCATGAAAGTATTTTAAAAATGCCAATAGTATTGCATATCTAATGAATTTTGATGACATCTTATTTTTAAAATTGTACAATGATCTTCTTGTAAAAATAATCTAGTGCAAAATTTAAAGATTCCCCATCACATAAAACGCCGTTAACAAGAGGTTGGATCTTTCCCTTTGTCTCATTTGTTTTAATCAAATTTGAGTTAAATAAAAAATCTGATTTAAAGTTTTTAAGATCTTGAGCATTGACAGAGATAAAAAACTTATAAACACCCTTGATGATTTTGATTTCAATCGAAAGATCGATCAATTTATAGGTCTTTTTGAATGGATTGTAAAACACAATATCAAATTTATTCAAGTTTTTAGAGATAACCTCAATTTTGACTTTTTCGGAAAGTGATCTCTCTATCTTGGAGGTTGATTTTGAGATTTCATTCAACTTTGTCACTAGTTTATTTGAGTTCTGTAAATATTTAAATAGCTTCCCAATACCTTGTGAATTCAAATATCTCTGAATTGACATCAGACAAAATCTATGTGGGTTATCTTGTGGTAATTCAATCTGGAAATCTTCTTTCAAAGTACAAATCTGATTATTGTCATATTTGAAGACAATTTCATCTAACTTAACGCTGATCAAGTTCAATTTCTCGTCCTTCAAGTAATTAATCAATTCAATGATTTTGGATAGTTTTGTCATTTGAGCAATAATATTATTGAGTAATGTACCTCTCTTGAAATCAACAATCTCATATATCTGAAAAATTCCGTCTTCATCAATCTTGAAATCATTCAGCTGTAGAGGTTCATTGAGTTTGCCTTTTAATCTAATAAGAATTTTGAAATCGTCTTGAAGTTCATACTCAAGATACAACAAGCTTGAGGCATTCGGAATTGGAACGAATGAGTCCGTCTTAATTAAGATTAAACCAGTAGAAACAACTTTGTAGGTACTGTTTGAGAGTTCAGAGGTGATCAGATGAGTGAATATTTTCTTTGTAACGAAATTAATCAAATTCGTCGAATTCTTATAATCAACTGTATCAATGTTCAATTCAATAACATTGTTCAGACTCCATGTGCCAGTAATGGATTTGACAGTTCCAATGAACGTTCTAATTTTTGAATCGATAACTAGAATAAATGCCCAGCCTGAGGGCCAATCTTTTCTAGAGTAAAATTTGATGTTCTTTTGTGTGATGTAATTGTGATTATCTTGAGCTGAAATGGAAGTTGGTGCACTATCGGACGAAGATAACGAAGGAGGCATGTAATTGCTTGAGAATTTCTTTAATTCTTGAGCATTTAATCTAATCAGATCGTTCTGGATCCATTTGGTAACCGATAATATCGAGGATATTTCATTTAGTCTTAAGTCAGATCTAATTGTTTTTAAAGTTTCGTTCGTGTTTTTGAGATCGTCAGAATTCAGTTTTTTTAAAGAGCTGTTCAAAAATGGAGTAGGGTTTTTGAAATAAAATAAACCGGTCAACTCATTAATCTGAAGAGTAGATTTGCTAATTGTCAAGTCGTCAATTTCTTTCAAGACTGATTCAGAATGTTTATGTGTGATTTCTTTTAAAAATATCTCAATATCCTCAACGTTTTGATAAGTCTCAACAAAAACTCCAGATTTGTACCACCTATAAACAATTTCATTTGACCGATTAAGTCCAATTTCGATATAAGATTTTTTGAATGCATGTGAATTGATCCAATAATTCAGCACTATCAGAAATCTATCCGCATAGTAATGGTGTTTGATATTTTTGAGCTCATTCAACTTATGGTGTAGGAAATAGAATTTCAAAGTATTTGTATAGTTTAGTAAAATTTTTTCTAATTCCCTGAAGTTGTTATGCTTCAGCACTTCATTTGCAACATGCTTTAATTTTGATGAACCATTCGTTGGTGTGTCATTTTCACCATGTAAAAATGTAAAATCAATCATTGTAAAAGGCGAATTCTCATCCAATGCACTTAACTGGAACTCATAATCCTTAGTTTTGATTATTAGTTTTCCATCTTTAATCTCATAGTTTAAGAATGATTGAGGTAAATCTTCGACAAGAGCAAACTTCATTGATATTATGACATTTAAATTTTGTAAAACTTCAAGAATTTTTTCATTTGACAATTTCTGCTCAATTAAGTTGTGCGAAGGTAATGTTGGTCTCCCATTATTAAAAACCTCCAGTGCAGTAATCAAGTCAGGATTTGGAAGTTTAGCGCTGAGTAAGCTTTGATTTAGAGACTTAGTTGACCATATCAAATTTGTGAAATGATTGGTTTGTTCACGTAACCATGCAAGTAGATCAATTAGTTTAGTGAAATCATAGGCAGATACCTTAGACCATTTAGCTAGAACGTAAAGCCGTATGAACTCCTGTCTCAGATAAACTATAAGATCCAGTAGTTTCCTCTTTTTTAATTCATCGTTTGGTTGCAGTTGAACCACATGAGATAACTCAGCGTATGCAAATTCACTAAATTTTCGAAGAACTGTTGATAATGGAATAATGTTTGTTGTGATATGAGGGATAGGGGGTGGAACATGAGCTCCGCTCAGAGATTGCGTTTGAATTTGTTGATCTTGTTGATTCATTGGAAAGTATTGTAGTACGTATGAAAGATGAATAAAAAAAACAACAAATCAATAAAGACCCCAATAGGAAGATTATACGAAAGGAGCGTGCGCAGTATAAGTAGACTGTGAGAGTGGAGCCTAGAGCTTCAACTAGTGAAAGCGAAGTTAAATGATCTTGGTGTTGGTTTTCTTCATTGAGTTCTTTGTTGATTGTTCTTCAATTTTTCATTTTAGCCCAAAGATGGCATAACTCTCGCGAAATCACGAAATTATAAGAGAAGCTTCCCAATCAGGTAACTTAAGATTTAATTCACAAAAAAACGAAAAACGAAAAACGAAAAACGAAAAACGAAAAACGAAAAACGAAAAACGAAAAACGAAAAACGAAAAACGAAAAACGAAAAACGAAAAACGAAAAACGAAAAACGAAAAACGAAAACGAAAACGAAAAGTGAAAATGAAAAATGAAAAATGAAAAACGAGAACGAAAACGAAAAACGTGGCCAATCAGAACAAAAGTGCAAGCTTGAGTTTCCGTCTCCAACCGGGAGATTTTTTTGATCTTTTTTTGTCGACTCGCGAAAATTTCCTTTTGAGTTTGTTTTGATTTTCCTTCAAAAATCCGCAAAAATTGATAACAAAAACAACCTAAGCAATTAATTAAAAAAACAAAAAAAAAAGTTAGTTTTGCGTGCCGTTGGCAATTCAGGATCTTCTCCACAAGAAGTTTATAATTTCAGCAGCTGGAAAAACTTTTAGGAAAGTTCTTGACGGGGTTTTGTGAATCTCTGTTTTCATTCAGCTGCCTTATTGCTACTACAAATTCTGGTGATCTTTCGGTGATTAGTGGTGTTTGATAAGCTACACAGAAGGATTTTTGTCATTTCTGCAGGCCTAGAGATCTTTTTGAAAGCGTACTCCCAATTGAAGCTTGAAAAAATCCAGTTCTTTGTTAGCCATTAGATATTTGTTTCCTAAATAAGCGTCCTGCTTTCAGAAAAGACTTGCTGCCGTTCATCTATATTTGCAGCTTCAATAGTTTTTTGCTTGGATCATAATTCGTCATATTTCATCTAGTTTAGAGCTGGTTTGCTATTAAGGAGTCAGAAGCCATGACGGAGCATCAGCATATAGAAGCAATTAGAGACAAGCATGCCATGAAGAACATTTCAAGAGCACTTAACTCTATTAACGGTGACGATACAATACCTTATCTTCAACCCTTACACATTGTTAACTCAGCTTTAACAGATCGTTCGTCTGTACTAGAATCTCCAATTTCTCCAGAGTTTGACTCAATAACAGCGTTACCTTCTCCCGTGATCACTGAAATGTCAAGTCCATCATTATCTGGAGCTTATTCAATGGTTGGTTCTTCTAGATTGCCGTTGTCTCCAAAAAAAAACTATGGCTCTCTGACATCAAGGCCTTCTTCAATAGCCAAAAATGATTACTTAAGTTTAAACAACAATCGTGTCACTTCTGAGTTTCAGCCTATCAAAACTAGTTTGAAAATTAACAACCAAGTTCACATATCTCCTTCAAAGAGAAACTTTTCAACCCCTTTACAAAACCCAACAAAACAAACTTTAGAAAGAGAGATTTTAGTTGAATCCCCTTCTTCCACAGAAGGAACTTTGCACAAGAGAGAAGTTTTTCATGAAGGTAAAGATATCCAAAATAACAAATATAAATGGAAAGAGATCAGACAATTAGGTAAAGGCAATTTCAGTACAGTTGTACTAGCAGAATCAACTGTTAGCAACACACCGCCTTCGTTACAGACTGTTGCAATAAAGATTGTTTTGCTACCAACTAATAGAGAAACAAAGAATAAGGTCGAGAGCTCATTGAGAAGAGAACTTGGACTTTTGAAGATCATACGACATCCGTCAATAATTAATCTTTTGGCGCTGAATGTGACTAGAGAAAAATACCTTATAATTCTACCTTTTTACGAAGGTGGTGATTTATTTGAAGCTGCATCTAAATATAGGCTACAAATGTCTCCATTACTTATAAGAAAGATTTTTGCTGAGATTGCAATTGGGGTTTCCTATCTACATCACCATAACATAGTTCACAGGGATATTAAATTGGAGAATGTCTTATTGAATCACAGTATCAAGCAGCTCTTAGCTTTTACTGATTTCAAAAACAAAAAGCTTATAACTTTAACAGATTTTGGATTATCAAGAAAGATAGACCCTAATGATCCTCTATTAACAACGAGATGTGGTTCAGAAGATTATGTTCCACCAGAGTTGCTAATCGGACTACCATATGATGGAAGACAAACTGATAGTTGGGCTTTAGGCGTTTTGTTATATTCGATAATGGAAGGAAGATTGCCATTTGACCCACCGCCTAACAGATCGATAAGAGGGAGACGTTCAAGAGTTGATCATAGAATTGCAAGAATTGAATGGAGCTGGGTTGAATTCAGCGATGAATTGTTGAATGTCAAATGGAAGGAAGAAGATTGGAAAGATGCTAAACTAATAGTTGAAAATTTATTGGTCAAGAGAGAGAGAAGATACACATCTAAAGAAGTTTGTGCAAACAAATGGGTCGACGATGTATTGGATAAGGAATATAAAGAATTCAAAGATTTACGAATTGTTAACTGAATTATAACCCCCAAATGTTGCTATCATGTACGTTTTACAATAATAATGATGATGACTAAAGAAACTATTTGTATAATATCCAGCAATCTGAAGAAGAACAATGTGCTACACATCAACCATTAATAAATAATATATTAATAGATCCGTTTCCGAAGTACACTTTCATGTAGGAATAACTTGAATGTCGTTCAAGGTGCATATACTTGTAGTTTTCAATTCGAGTCATGTGACAGTTTCTTCGTTGTATAGAAAAAATCTAGGAAATTTATCAAAACAAAGCAGAAATCTAATAGACATAGCCAGTAAAAGGAAAAGATGATATAATAAGCAATGGTTAGACTTCCTTCAAAACTTCAATCACAGATTCAAACACTGCTCAAATTAGCCTCAAAAAGTTCGAACGTTGAATCTAAAATTGAAATTATCCGTCTTTTTAGGGATTACCAACGGACAAATTCATCTTCAATACCCAGGTCGTACTCCAAAAATTCTATTAACAACATAATTCAGCACCATGCAATTGATGACTCGTACCTTGTTAATAAATTGAAGCTATCTAGCCAGCCAAAAGAGGTTATTAAGACGTTTTTAACGGTAGAACCTATTCCTTCATCTTCTTGGATATTGAAAGTATTAAATGGCAGCAATGATCTGGAGTTACATAGAGTTGCCTTAAATCAGTTGATTTACAAGCACAAAGACGTGAAATCTTGCATGGGTCTTATTAAAATGAACTCGAATGTCTTAGAAAAGAAAGAGAGATCTGATTTCAGAGATAAGATCTCAATTAGTGTTATTGTAATGTTTGCTATAAACTTGGGATTGGAAACCACTGGGATCATGAGTCCTTCAATTTATCTAATTTTTGATGTCTGCTTTGTGAGCTTCTTACTATTGAAAAAGTTACTTGTATATTGTTTATGTACTTCCACATCTAAAGACATTAGGTGGAGACCCGGCTATTCAATCTTGCATAAAATTTTTAACTTGTCTCAATTTCAACTCATGTCTAAAGTGATCAGTGTTGTTAGAGGTGTTTATATTATTAATGTTGCCAACTATGGGTTAAAGAACACACCATTGGTTGAATCTTTTCAGTCCTCTGAGGATCAAAAAGAACTTGAAGAATATGTGTTAAAAGAGCTAAGAAACCATGGAATGATGCTAAAGAGATCACCAGAAGAGGAAATGTTTCAAGAGTATTGGGACTCTGCAGGTGACGGATTTGAATGGATTGAGCCAGAGCGGGATCCCGTTGAGTACCTTGAGATCCGTTAATCTGGAATTGTTTCATGTTTGTTTCGAATCTAACTAGTTTCGCGATGTTTTTGTGTCATTTCCAAACTTCAAACCTGATTTCCCTTTTAAAATTATTTCAAAACAATCCACAAGAAAAGATAAAAGAAACCCAATATATAAGTTTTTGAGAGTACATGATTGCCTTTTCTCTGCAATGTCTACTTTTGTCTATTCAGTATTCACTTTCTTTTCTTGGAGCGTGCTGAATATCAACAGTTTTTGGTCGGCGTCTATTAAAGAGCTATTCAATGTTGATTATTTGAAAGGACCTCTTTTGATAGGAACTGGTGGCGATGATGGTAGCTTAGAGCCACTGATTGATATCCCCTCTTTTGATGAGTTTCAAGGGGATAAGGAGTATTATGATGAAGATCCTCAAGCTGATTACCTACATTACCAACATATGGACGAGTTTGCTGAATTTGTAAATGAATGGAAATTGGAAACTCAGAATCCAACGAAATCAATACCTAGTCGACCAAACGAATCCACAACCCTGCTAAATCCAACATTCTTTATTTCCCAATACTTCCTCCCCTTAATTGTCTGCTCTTTTGTAATTGTTTTGGTTACCTCAGGAGTTCTATTCCTAAAAGATAGATTCTGCTTCAAGTTCCCAGAAAAACTTGAACCAATAGTCTTCCAGGATTTAAATGACAAAACGACTTCATATTTTGAGGATGATAGCCCAAATGAAACTTTAACAGCACCAGCAACTGGGATCCTGAGTCATGATAATAATGCAGCAATCTTAGAAGAAACTGAATCGCCTTCAATAATTGATCTCTCTTCCCCAAAAAGACCAGCATCTAATGATTTGGAGACCTCACCATTGAATTATACTACTCTATCTGATGACTTAGACAAGGTTGTTGAGTTCACTTTAGATTCAAGTAACCAAATTGATGTTACCGCCACCACCAAAGCTGAGGAAGTCTCGGTTTCTTTCACCAAAGCTTCGCTCATGTATCCTATTACCGAAAGACTAACTCCTAGGGAAAGTGTACCAATTGAAATAAAGGTTACGAGAAGACCCATTAGTAGATCAAATGATCATAGAGAACCGCTGACCAAAGTTACTGAACAAGTTTCAGATATAGTGGCTGCAAGAGAAGAACCACAAACTGAAAAGATATGTGAAATAGAAAACCACACACACAGTGATGATTTTGATGACTCTCAGATTGATACTGGAGTACTAGAAAACAAGAACCCAGATTCCGAAACTCCACAGCCAGAAAATCAAGAAAATGAACCATATTCTGTTAATACAGCCAATGATTTCCTGAAGGATACTGAAATATTAGAGCTTGAAAATCTATCAGAGTCGATGTCTGACGCTCACCCATCAGAATCAATAACTGCCCTACACTCCTCGACAATTATGGATTATAGAGTTGGAACACCAACCAAAAATATCGATGAATGTGAAATATCAATTGGGTTGCATAATAATATTGGAATTGCTGACGATTTGTTTTTAAAATCGACAAAATTCATAAAATCAGATGGTACAATTGATATTCCTTATTTGGAATGTGATAGCTCATATGAATTATCATATGAAGAGCATCCTACGACTCCAAATTTTGAAATTTATAACGAAGATACGACTAAAGAAGTACAGGACGTTTCTTCGAGAGCATCAAATATATTATCACCTATTTCCATGAACGACTTGCTCAAGCATCCAAACTCATCTTCTGATGATATTTTAGGAGAACAGTCTACATTAAGAGTTACCTGTAATGAAAAAAAAGAGGAAACCAAAACTAGAGCATCGCCTAGCAAAATTCCATTACCCAACTCGCGCAATGGAAGGTTTAGCCCAACACCAGCTAAGAAGGTAAGAACCCTTGATGAAAAAGTTATATCATATTTTTTTGAAACAGATGAGCATAATGGTGAAGAGTTTTTAACAGAAGTTTTTGGCACGGATCCCCATATTTCAATAAATGAACTCCTACTCGAATCATTAAAAGAGGAAGAATTTGATTTGATTTTGAAATATTTCGAAGGTAAAGAGAGTTCGGAAAATTGGAAATACAGATTTGATTATTTTGACATCATTATTGGTCATTTGAGATCGCATCTACCCGAAGATCAATACAACTTATTCCAGATAAAGCTTTATGAAAGGATGAATGATATACTAGATATGATCAATACGACAAGAAGTAAGCTTTTACCAAAAGTTATCATGTTCATCAGAGATTTTGTCTATTTTGGAAACTACTTAAATAATGAAGATTTTATCACGCTTTTACATTTATTATTACCATTAACAAGAGCATCGCAAACGATGAAACAAATCTCTAAACTAGCAATAAAGTCACTTTGCTTGATGATCCAATCCATAAATGTTGATAGCTTTATATCCAATTTTGATCCAATATTCCTGAAGATTCTTGAGAATAAGAAGTTGAAAGGTGAGAAATACACATGCTTATTCATGATTAAATTCTACATATTGAGCAACTTGAAAAAATTTAGTGGCAATAATTTTGATGATATAATTCAAAAACTGGTCATATATATACATGACCTCGCTATAGATTCATACCAAAAAACAAGAAACGAGGTCACTGAGATATATTTGATCTTGATCAAAATTGGAGTATCTAGAGACTTACTTCAAAGATATCATAATAGTCTAACGTCATATATGAAGAGCCGGCTACCAGCCCCAGATACCAAAACCTAGCAACAATACCATTAATATCGCATTTTTCTAGTTTTATAATTTCACGATACCATATTTAGGTGTTTATGGAGACAGGAAAAGCTGTAGTACTTGATAGAAATTGATACTTTTCTCACTTTTACCGTTTGAGATTTGCCCCGAGAATTAACCCCAGAATTCAAGAATATAAAAGGAAAAGCGCATCACCAATTTCTCAACTCTCATTTCAGTTGACTTGCAACTAAACTAATAAATTGCAAAATGTCAGCTTCATTGTCTAATCCGTCTATTGTCTTAAAAAAAAAAGGAGATATTGTTTTAGAAAACAGACCTATTCCAGAGATTACTGATGATCGTTATGTCAAAGTGGCTATTAAAAAAACAGGGATTTGTGGTTCAGATGTCCATTATTATCTTCACGGTAACATTGGTTCATTTGTTGTAAAAGGTCCTATGGTCCTTGGCCATGAATCTTCTGGTGTTGTCCTTGAGGTTGGTAAAGCTGTCACAAGGGTTAAGGTTGGGGATAAAGTTGCTATTGAACCTGGCGTCCCAAGTAGATATAGTGATGAATATAAAAGTGGACATTATAACTTGTGCCCACACATGGCATTTGCAGCTACTCCACCCTACGATGGTACATTAGCAAGATATTATTTGGCTCCAGAAGACTTTTTGGTTAAGTTGCCGGATCATGTTTCATTGGAAGAAGGTGCGCTGGTTGAACCTTTAGCTGTTGCAGTACATGCTGTGAAAAATTCAGGTATCAGATTCAATTCGACTGCCGTTGTCTTTGGTGCTGGGCCTGTTGGGCTATTGGTTGCTGCTACTGCTAAAGCTTATGGTGCTACAAAGGTTCTAGTTGTTGATATTTTCGATTCAAAATTAGAACTATCCAAAAAACTAGGTGCTACTCACATATTAAACTCTTTGAAAACCAAGAATTTTAAGGAAGATCTTTTGGAATTGCTTGGAGGTAAACCAGAGGTTGTCATTGAAGCTTCTGGTGCTGAAATTGCTATTAGAAATGGTATCGATATCATCAAAAGTGGTGGTACTTACGTTCAAGTCGGTATGGGAAAGGATGATGTCAACTTTCCAATTTCAGAATTGACCATCAAAGAAGCTACATTCAAAGGTAATTTTAGATACGACTTTGGTGACTATCAAGATGCCTTGGATCTAATTTCATTTGGTAAGGTTAATGTTAGCTTATTGATTACGCATAGATATAAGTTTGATGATGCTAAAGAAGCGTACGACAACTTTGTCAAAAATGGAAAGGATGTCATCAAGACTATCATTGATGGGCCAGAAGAAAGCCCAAAATTATAGTTGTTTTTACAGCTCTGTATATGCAGCACTATATCTACTGTAATGAATGTTTTTGTACGATTATTTTCCAGAAGTGGTATATTCCGAATCTGGTGAATTTAAAAACTACACACTTGCTCATCCAGCAAATGAGGCTACAGGTTTACTGGAGAAATTAAGGAAATTGTAAAAAGCACATTGTTAGGTTTGACCGTTATTTGATGCCTGTTTAACTAATTACCCACAATATCAGCTCACAATATTATACATTTTTGATGCAATTACTGATTATGTCATTAAAAATCGAAACACCCAAAAAGAGAAACCTAAAAAAAATTAATGATTTAACCTTTCAAAGCAATACTACCAGTTGTTTCTGCTTTTTGTGAACTTCTTGTTTCTACCAATAATCCCCAAAGTACAGTTAACGATGAGACCCCTTTTGTTGCTCTCTTTGCTAGCGTCTTTGGCGGTTGCGAAAACTCACGTTTTCAACTATACCGCCTCATACATAACTGCGAACCCTGATGGTGTTAAAGATAAACAAGTGATATCCTTCAATGGACAATGGCCTCTTCCTGAAATACATGTTGATAAAGGTGATAGAGTTGAACTATACTTGACCAATGGGTTAGTCGATAAGAACACCTCTTTGCATTTTCACGGTTTGTTTATGAATGGAACTAATTACATGGACGGTCCACAATACGTTACACAATGTCCTATTCAACCAAATGATACATTTTTATACAACTTTACTGTTCCTGATCAAGCAGGCACGTATTGGTATCACTCACACACAGGATCACAATACGGTGATGGTATGAGAGGAGCTTTCATCATTCATGATACCGATGAAATCCCATTTAAATTTGATGATGAGAAAGTCATAACAATTGCTGATACTTATCACCGCCAATATGACGATATAACTGGGGAATTCTTGAATAGATATAACCCAACAGGTGCTGAGCCTATTCCTCAAAATTTATTGTTGAATGATACCGCCAATGCCACAATCAATTTTGAGCCAAATAAAACATATTTCTTAAGATTTATCAATGTTGGGTTATTTGTTTCACAGTATGTCTATATTGAAGATCATAACTTTACAGTTGTTGAGGTTGACGGTGTTTATGTTGAACCTAAAACAGTTGATTATTTATACCTAACAGTCGGTCAACGATATGGTGTTTTGGTTGAATCTAAAAGTAACAAAGATAAGAATTATGCCATCATGCAGAAATTTGACAATACAATGTTAGATACTATTCCACAAGATCTGAAACTTGAAAGTACAAGTTACATTGTTTATAATGAAGAGAACCCATTGCCGAAACCCTACCATAAAAAGTCTAAAGAGTCATTCAACGATTTTGACTTGAAACCAGTTGGTAATATTGAGCTGCTAGATGAACCAGATTATGAAATTACATTTGATGTTGATATGCAAAATTTGGGTGATGGTGTCAACTATGCTTTCTTCAACAACATCACCTATGTTGCTCCTGTTGTGCCAACTTTATTAACTGTTTTAAGTGCTGGTGAAAATGCAACTTCATCTACTATTTATGGTTCGAATATCAATAGCTTTGTCTTACAACCAAATGACATCATTCAAATTGTGGTCAATAATAAAGATACAGGCAGACATCCATTCCATTTACATGGACATGTGTTCCAAGTTATTCAAAAGTCACCAGCTTTTGATGATGATAACCCAACATCCTATGATCCAGACAATCATGATGCATTCCCTAAATACCCATTAATTAGGGATACTGTTGTTGTCGAACCAAATGGTTTTGTTGTTTTGAGATTTAAAGCTGATAACCCAGGGGTTTGGTTTTTCCATTGTCATGTTGATTGGCACTTAGAACAAGGATTGGCTGCTGTCTTTATTGAAGATCCATTGGCTCTACAAAAACAAACTCCACCAGAAGACTATTATAGAACTTGTGCCAGTGGGGGTATTCCAACAGAAGGAAATGCAGCAGGAAACTTAGACTTTTTTGATTTAACCGGAGAAAACAAACAACCAGTCCCATTACCAAATGGATTCACTCTAAAAGGGTACGTTGCATTTTTTATTTCTACTTTAGTTGGTATTTATGGTATTTATTCAATCGTTCAATATGGATTAGAAGACGCTGTTCAAGATGATACAAAAGTTTTTGAAAACTTGGAGAAGATTCTACAAGATAATAATCTGCTTGAATCTGTTCAGGCTAATGAGAGAACACGCCTGTGAGGAAACCGGTTATTAAGTATGAGCTTCATTTTATAGCTATATAATAACAAAAGGAAAAGGTTTCAATAGATTGTGACTTGTAGAGCAGCTGGCCGCCATTTTCTTTCGGCTAGTAAGTGTTACAATACCAGCTGGATAATAATAAGTGAGCCAATAATGCTCATGATAGCTTATTGGGTCGATTTCCAGAACGCATTCGCGCAGTTTTTTTTTTTTTTTTTTTTTTTTTTTTTTTCATAATGTTGATTGATTCCATCACCAAAGTTTATTCAGACCAAGACTTGAACAGAACCCACAAAGATGTCTCGAGCCTTGCAAAGTCTGTGGAGAGGAAGCTCTCGCACGCTGTCATTAGCTTCGACTCAAAAGAGGTTCTTTCATCAAACCTCAATCAGAAGAAGCTATGAGGAAGAAAAGGTTTCTATTGATAAAATTATCGAAACACTACCTGAAGAGGATTTGAAAAACTCTTTAAGAATGAGAAATATTGGTATTTCAGCCCATATTGATTCTGGTAAAACTACATTTACAGAACGTGTCCTATTCTATACCGGTAGAATCAACGCTATTCATGAAGTTAGAGGCCGTGATAATGTTGGTGCTAAGATGGATTCCATGGATCTTGAAAGAGAAAAAGGTATCACCATTCAATCTGCTGCTACTTACTGTTCTTGGGATAAAGATAATAGCAACTATCATTTCAACTTAATTGATACCCCAGGTCATATTGATTTCACTATTGAAGTTGAACGTGCTTTGAGGGTTTTAGATGGTGCTGTTTTAGTTGTTTGTGCCGTTTCTGGTGTTCAGTCCCAAACAGTCACTGTTGATCGTCAAATGCGTCGTTATAATGTTCCAAGAATCACTTTTATCAATAAAATGGATAGATTAGGTGCTGACCCATTCAAAGCTATTGCACAAATCAACTCAAAACTGAAAACCCCAGCTGCTGCTATTCAAGTTCCAATTGGTGCTGAATCAGATTTGAAAGGTGTTGTCAATATCATTGATAGAGTTGCTTTATACAATGAGGGTTCCCAAGGTGAAATAATTAGAAAGGCTGAAGTTCCAGCTGATTTGGTTGATCTGGTCGAAGAAAAAAGAGCTTTATTGATTGAAACATTAGCTGATGTTGACGATGAGATTACAGAGTTATACCTGGAAGAAATTGAACCATCATCTGAACAAATCAAAAATGCTATTCGCAGAGCTACTATTTCTAGAAAATTCACTCCAGTTCTTATGGGTTCTGCTTTGGCCAATACTGGTATCCAATCAGTTTTAGATGCTGTTTGTGACTATTTGCCAAACCCTTCTGAAATCTTAAACAAAGGTTTAGATGTTAAAAACGATGAAACCCCAGTTGAATTGATTCCATCTAGTAAGGAACCATTTGTTGGTTTGGCTTTCAAATTGGAAGAAGGTAAATATGGACAATTGACTTATTTGCGTGTTTATCAAGGTCGTTTGAAGAAAGGTGGTTTTATTACTAATGTTAAAACTGGTAAAAAGGTTAAAGTTTCTCGATTAGTACGTATGCACTCTGAAGAAATGGAAGATGTCAATGAAATTGGTCCAGGTGAAATCTGTGCTACTTTTGGTATTGACTGTGCTTCTGGTGACACTTTTACTGATGGAATTGCTCAAATCACCATGTCATCAATGTTTGTCCCAGATGCTGTCATTTCACTTTCAATCACTCCTAAATCCAAAGATACTACAAACTTCTCCAAAGCTATCAATCGTTTCCAAAAGGAAGATCCAACTTTCAGAGTTAAATATGATGCAGAATCGAAAGAAACTATTATTTCGGGTATGGGTGAATTGCACTTAGAAATTTACGTTGAACGTATGAAACGTGAATATGGTGTTGATTGTGTTACTGGTAAGCCACAAGTCTCTTACCGTGAAGCTATTACTGCGCCATCAGTTTTCGACTTCACACATAAGAAACAATCTGGTGGTGCTGGTCAATTTGCTAAAGTTGCTGGTTCTATGAGCCCAGCTGAAGGTGAGAACTCATTCGAAACCCAAATTGTTGGTGGTAAGATTCCAGAGAAATTCTTATTGGCCTGTCGTAAAGGTTTTGAGGAAGCTATTGAAAAAGGTCCATTAATTGGTCATAAAGTTCATGGTGTTAGTATGTTGGTTAACGATGGTCAAGTTCATGTCGTCGATTCCAATGAAATGTCCTTCAAAACTGCCACCTTAGCTGCTTTCAAACAAGGTTTCTTAAAAGCTAGCCCAGTCATTTTAGAACCAATCATGAATGTTTCTGTCACCGCACCAAACGAATTCCAAGGTAACATCATTTCTTTGTTGAACAAAGCCACTGCGATTATTCAAGACACCGAAAATGGCCAGGATGAATTCACTATTACTGCCGAATGTCCATTGAATCAAATGTTTGGGTTTGCTACATCCTTGAGAGCTGCTACACAAGGTAAAGGTGAATTTTCTTTAGAGTTCAAACATTATGCCCAAGCCCCAGTTCACTTACAAAAGGAATTGATTGCTGAACACCAAAAAAAGTTGCAAGCAGAAAAGAAATGAATACGAAGAGTTATTACTTGAAAACTGTACATAGACAATAATAAAAAGTATAAAGATAAAGCCGTTGTAGATTTGATTCGGCCGAGCTAACTATCAACAAAAATAAAGAAGGAAAAATTGATTTGAAAATATAATAAAAACCCAGTCTAAAAGCGTCACTGGGAAAGCCTCAAACTAGTAATGGAAATACTCGACGACGATCTTCTTGTGAAGCCAGGCTTCCTCAATGAAGAAATTCTTCATTGGAATGAATTGTTGAATGAAACTGACACGAAAACCAAGTATAGTGACCAATACAGCGTTCTTCAACATAAAATCTTCTCGAGTCCTATTGTTAAAAATATCTACAGATTGAGATTCAACATCAACAAACCACTAGAAGGATTAGAAAGCGAGGCAAATGAGGGTGATGGATCAATTTTACTGCCCAAAAGTATGTTTACATCTGTCAATGATTGAGCTCATAAATTAACCGAACTAAAATAGTGCAAGAGGAATTACGACCAAAAATTTCAGATTCGTATGAGTTGGATATGGATGACTTTGAACTAGAATCAGAGATGCTCAAATTCACCTCAAAAGAAGGTGAGAATAAACCAATTGATATTGATTTAAATGAAGAACGTGAACCACAGCTTAAAGAAATTTTCATAACAGTACAAACTACATCGATAAGAATAAATAACCAATCAGAATTTCGATTACCATCAACCGTGAGATCCTCTGCTATTTTACGAGGCTCTAAACTCAAAGATGGTTTAGTGGATGAAGACAGTTTGCTGGTTACACTCACATCTGGTTATCTATTACTGATACGGTTTTTCTTAGTTGGTACGATAATCAAACCATATGTTGTACAGTGGTGGAAATTAGAACAAAATAATAGTGGACTACCCAAATTGAAAGACACAGGTAAAGATATTTTGACACATGGCTCAGGTACTGGAATTGCGCTTACCTCAGCTCAAGGCACTATCAGACTATATTACTGTACTCAAACAGCACACGGAGTTCAATTGGATAAGTTACATAATTTGATCTTTGATGGCACAATATTGCATACATGTTTTTTAGAGCCATTAAAGGATTCAGCTGTTGTTGATGGACATGCGTTTCTGTTCAGTATGGTTGTCACGTCACATGGTAGATATTTGATAAGGTTGTTCGAGTGGTGGATTGAAGAGCTAAAAGTTAAAGAGCATACACCTATGGTTCTTACGAATGATTTTGGTGTGCCGATTTTTGTTATTCCTTTACTTGATGGTGTTCTGCTGGTAATGGAGACTCGCGTTGTTTACATTCATTTGAGTCAGATCCTGTCAGCTGATTACGCTTTCCTCTCTGTTCCGTTTCCAGGTGATTTCCCTGTCAGTTACTTCAAGCCTTCATCTCCAGTGCTATCTAAAAAGACTGAAACTGAAGTCATCATCGCAACAGAGGATGGAACTCTTTATTCCCTGATACTGGTGAATCAAGCTACTATTAGCATCAAAACCATATTAAAAGTACCAAAAGTTTCCCAGTTTCTCTTAGAGAAAAACCAAGAAGGCTATCATCTATTATACTCGTGTGATGTTGCAGCAGGTGGCTATTTATTTTTCAAAGAGCTCAGTTTTGATCTAGAATTGGAAGAGAGTGATGCTGCTGGCAAAAATGATCATGAAAAGTGGGACAACTGGGCTCCACTATTTGATGTGGAAGTAGTTGATACAAAGCACAGCACACAGGAACTTTGGCTCGCTCATGGCAAATATTTATCCAGGATAAAGGTTGGGCTGGCAGCTGAGAAAATAATTAATGACTCTACATTGAGAAAAGCTCACAAGGTATTTCACCACATTGTTAATGAAGATCTATATTTCATATTTTCATTCATTGATAAAACTTTGATCTTCAAGTATCACCAGGAGGAACTGATTGATATAGTAGATAGTGGTCTTGATTTGATGAAAAGAACTCTCAATCTGATTAGCTTTGAAAATATTTGCTTCCAGATCACTGAAGATTCGATTGTTATTTCAAATTTTGAGACTGATCAATTTTTGAGAAAAGATTTAGATGAGGACGTTGTTTCAGCAGATTGCTACGCTAATAATATAGCCACAGTCACTGATGGGGCTAACGGTGAAGGTGGTGGCTCTAGTACTCTAATTGTGTATGAAATTTCTGGTGGTATCAATGTGTTTGATACTTTGACTCTATCGGTTCAGCCAAATCTTGTGAAGTTTTTGAGCTATAATAATCAACTATATTTACTGATTGGTACACAGAATAAGATTCTGATATATTTAAAAAACGAATCAGGATATTCAGAAGTCAATCAATGTCTGTTGTCTATATCAGAGCCACATGACTTAGTTGCTGCTAAAAACACTGTCTATATCAGTTCGAGATTTGGAGAATATACTGTTTATGACATCAATCCAGAAAAATCAATGACTCTCATTGAAAGGGATAAAGTTCAGCTTACGGACTCGCCTATAGAGTTTTTTCTTACTCAGGATTTCATTCTATTTGTTTCTAAAAATATCTGGAAATTGGAATTGGAATCGAAAGTTGCAATACCCATTGTTTTCCAAGAATTAAGAAATAGATCAGTATTCTCAGCAATAGCGTTGTCAGATACCACTATGGCAGTTTTGCGTACTGATGGATTCTCAATATGTGCTGTTTCTAACACCCAGGGTCCAATCCTTAAAAGTATAAAAATTGGTCAAATTCCTAAGAAGGTTACATATATTTCGCACCTTGGAATTTTTGCTATCATCACTGAAAATTCATTGTTGTTCTGCAATAAACTTCTCAAATTGGAAGAAAGGCTTTATAGTAAGAAAAAGTCATTGAATGTTTTTGAAAATGAAATACCTTTATCACTTGCTGAATGGATATTACCAACTTCCGACAAATCTTATAGAAATCTTCTTGTTGGTTGTTCATCAGTTTCAGGAGGTTGTTTAAAGATTCTGCAACCCAAATTTAGTTCTGAGAGCTCTAATATCATTGATGTTTACGAGCTATTCAATATGAAAACTGATGGGCCCGTTCTTGCAACGAAGCAACTTGATAATACAACAATTTTGTATTCAAGTGGCTACAAACTTTATACCACATCATACGATGTTGAAGTTAAAAAAATGCTAGACCCCGTTTGTGTGTATAACTTCAATTCACTTGTTGTAAGTATAGATATCAAAGGAGATGAGGTACTTGTTTCCACCAAAGATTATTCAGTCACCAAGCTACACCGTGGTCTGCTATCTTTCACTGTTATTGAAAGTGATGCCGTTGTTAGAAGAGTAACCAACAGTTTGTTTTTAGAAAATAGTGTGACAATCACCACTGACAAGCTACATTGTACTATTAGTGGAGTTCAAGATCAGCATAGTAGATTCAAGACCTATGTTCCGTTTGTTCCAAAGCTAAAAGAGTGTCAGTTCCTACCAAAATGGTACAAAGGTGGCAATTTACTACGGTTTATTGCATATGGGTTTGGTGGTGACATTCATATCTATACATTATTGGATAAGACCCAGACATTAGAATTCAAACAGCATTATAAGCCTTCAAGGTTTGAGGTTTCAAAAAAAGTAACAGAAAAGGGACTATGGGATATAAGTAGTGGGCCCTGGAGGAACAACAGAGACATCAACGTGTTTGAATCTGATGAATTTGATAATAGCATTCCAGATTCCTTAAAACAAGTGATATTTGGGATCTCTGTTTAGTGTATAGGCAGCAGTTTTTTTGATATTACTAAACATAGTCTTTCTTTATTTTATCTAGCAATTGTTCGATTCTTGGTGCCATTTTTGGTTGCCCAGATCTTGTTTTTTGAGATAACTTTTCCCGTTTTTTCAATCTCTCTGCTCTTTTCTCCTCTGCTATTCTCTTGGACTCAGCTTGTTGGTGTTCTCTTTCTTTGCGCGATTCCTCCTTTCTCTGTTTCGCAATTTTAGCACGATCTTTAAACGTCAGTTGTTCTTTATTATCGTCATAAGTGGAAGTTTTTGATTTGGTTTGTTTCTCAGGAACTTGCTCTCCAGATCTTTTAAGTTCTTTCATATAGTTACTTCTTAGTCTAGCTTTATGAACCAGTGCTTGTTTGATCTCTCTATTTTTAGACTCACGACGATCGATGTAAGGATTCTTTTTAGCGTATGCAGATCTTCCACTTGTAGGTGCCATTTTGTGATTGTGCAAAGGTTATAAAAAGGATAATATATGTGCTATACAATATAGAGACAGATATAAAGTGTTTTATCTCATCGCAAAAATTTATGGCTAAAAAAAATATGTACAAAATTCGAACCCTCGGAAATGGATTTTTTTTTTCAATTTATTGTTTGATGATTTTAAACTGAAAAATTAACTAAAACCAGCGATCTGTAAATTGCTACATTTTTCCTACTCTCAGTTGTTGCTGGTGATTCCAAAGTCCCAGATAAATACTCCAGTTATAACCTCGCCTATAAATTGCACGCTTCTATTCACATATTCATTTCATTGAGTTATTTTTTTTGTTTTTTTCGCATCTTACATCAAATATAGAAGACCGATCATTTCGTATGTTATTCATTCACTGCACATTTAATCCATGTCTATGAAACTATATGATACACGGCTCATAAAGCAAGAGCTCATATTGTGGACCACAAATAATTATGGTAGAAACACACGCATTAGGTCGCCCCAAAACACATTCATACCCAAACCTTTACACCAATCAAGAATAGTTATTTTGTCAAAATCACTGAACTCACTACTACCTAGCTGCACAACTCTATTCTTTAGGTCACGGTTTTACTCACTTAGAATGAACTCAACAACCTCAGTTAACTCGTCGCCGATTTTGATAGAAAAAGAACAATCAAACCCCAACCACAGAATACATAATGAATTACACATACTTGTACATAAACCAAAACAATCAAAAGATCAAATTGAACAAATACGATGCATAATATCAAAAGCTTCAAAAGAAGACTTGGACTTTTTCAACCAACATAAACATAGTGCATTGAGACTACTTTTACAATACAAGAAATATAGTGCAGTTGAAGAAATCTACTTCAATATAAATCAACTAGACACCCAAGATGAAATCATACTTGCTGAATTATATTTATTGAAAGATGAGCTCAATAAACTTAAAAACTTGACTCAAAACTGGAATCTGGAAAAAAGTTTGCTCCTTGTGCAATCTACCTCGCCGTTCGTTATTGATGTTTTGACCAAGCCTATTAAAGCACTAAAACTATGGATAATACTGGCCTTAAATCACCCTCAAAATATGAATTTTTCAGTTATTGAGGAGAAATCATACTTCCAGACGTCACTGGAGTCAAGTTTAAAAAAAATTCCTGATACCGGTTTGGTTTTTAAAGAAATTGACAATTTGGTCAAAGACAGCATTGCCAGAAAGGATATGACTGTTCATATTGCACATTCGTATGCTGAAGTAGGAAAGCTTTGGGACATTTATAGACTATGGCTAAATTCACGTAAACACAAAAGGGATCCAAGATTATTGAGCCTCACCATCAAGAGTCTGATAAAACTTTCAAGACCTCAAATGGCGTTGGATATGTTCCATAAGTTCGCATCCATACGAAATGATCAAGTGAAACTCTCTATATTTCCTGCATTACGCTTGTTGAATTTGCAAGCCGGATTGTGTTTTGATACATTCTTGCAACTTGTTGGTGAGGGCAAATTAGCAGCTTCTGATATTGAATACGTTTTAAAACGGCTGCTCAAGGAAAACCGTTTAGAAGAACATAATACTGTGATTAATGTTTTGAAAAAAAGTGGTATACCAATCACTCTTGAAATGATTAATTCACAAATGAGAAGTTCAGCAAAAAACAAAAATGGAGGTGGAGTTTTAGACTATCTACGGAATATTTATGACATTAAAGAAAAACCCAACTCTGAAACATTCGAAATCATCTTCGAACAATTTTCTAAACAGGGAGATATTAAAGCTGCGGTGTCATTATTGGAATTGTTGCTACAAAGAAGCGATGTCTTGAACATTAATCATTTTACTTATATGATTGAAACATGTATCAGAGCCCAAGATCCAAAACCTGCTACAATCATTCTTGATTCATTAAATAAACTAGGAATCAAACCGAATAGAAAGTTTGTTGCAAGTTTGATGAATCTTCATTTTAGTTCAAATCAGTTTAAAAGAGTTGAAGATATATTTTTTGATTATTCTTCTACTGTTCAGCCCACTCCAAAGATGTTTTACTATTTGCTGAAGTCATACTTTGCAAGAAAACAATATGCTTCAGCGCATGCTGCATTTGCCGCTATGAAAGCTCTAGACTTTCCCTCAACGCCAGCACTATACTCAATTGAAATATACTATTATTCATATCAAGGTTTATTTGTTCATGCTCTTAACGTTCTTGAAAGAATGAAAGAACAAGGCGTAAACCCTTCTGTTTCACATTACACAACATTAATGAAAAATTATAATCTTTGGGGAAAGTATGAGGACGCTATTGTGATCTTTTATACCGCACTTAATAATGGGCACGAATCAGATCCATATATTTATAAAGAGCTCGTTGTCTCTTTGGTGAAATTAAATATCATTCATAATGGTAATTACCAGAGGCCTATTGATGTTGTTGATGGTTTGATTAAAGCAAGTAACCAGAATACATCTCCAATAAAAGGATTTTTACCATTTGCAGTTATCAAGCCATTGGTTAAAGCGTTGATCAGATTTTATAAGCCTGAAGATGCTGCTAGAATCATGACCAATTTTTTGACTGTTAACCCTGAGTTTGATGTCGACTATAGACTAAATTATATGAAACAAGAATTAAGATTGGCTGCAAGCAATGGTAAATGGAGTACTTACTCTATGGTTTATGATAAATTTCAAGATAGAATTAAAAGCTTACTGGACCTTGATGGTGTTGCACCATTGAAGCTAAAAAAAGTTTATAACGGGATCATTCAGTCACTTTATGCTTATCATCACCATGAGAAAAGACATGCTGATTTCGCTACATTATTTCATGATTTGTTATTTCTTCATGGGTTTACATTTGACTCGAGACTGCTAAATTGGGTTACGAAAAGATTAATCAGAAGACGTGATACATTGCATATTGGATTGAAAATAATTGAGAAAAAGTTAATAGGTGGTTATATTGGTAGTAGGTTGACCAGAATTGCAAGAACTAAAACAAAGAGAGCACATAAACGGGTTTCCCCATTTACATATCAAGGAAGATACATCAAACCACGCCTAGCATTAGGTTTCAAAGTTGAGAAAATGCTCGAGAAGAAGATTTATGAAGCATTATTAGCGTCTCGTTCCAAAAAGGAGAGAAATGATAAGGCTATAATGTTGAGAGGAAGATATCCAAAGGTCATGAAAACTATTGAGCAAAGCATTTTGAAGAGAATGAAGAGAAAAGCTAGGAAACTAAAAGCCTAAGGAGGGAATGTGCTTTCATTTATGAACCTTTTATGCATCTGTACATACAAAAGTAAGTCACTTTTTACATTATAAATATTTAATGAACCAATATCTTGTGTTATTATACAAACAGTTTATTAGTATCGGTAGCTCAACTCTGTTGTTGTTTTCTCTTTTTTCTCTTCTTTTCTTTATTTTCACTATCAGAGTCTGCATCTGGGAATCTAATTAAATATTCGCCATCAGTAGAGCCATAAATCAAAGGACCAACATATGGCTGGATATTCCATTCTAATTTGATATTGGCTTCTCTATTTCTGAACGATTCTTCAACGTCCCATACTGAATATTTAGAACGCTCATTATGTAGAGTTATGTTAGCTTTTTCTTTAGATTTAATGATATTATCCCAGTAGGTTACTTTGTTGGAAGAGCCGTCTGTTTTACCTGGATATTCAGCAGTTAAATAAACAAACACCTGCTTTGTATTCCAGTTGAACAATGGTGTTAAATCAGCGTCAAGATCAAATATTAACTTTGAATTTTCTTTGGACTTCCCATTTGAAGAGCCAAATCTTCTGCTGAACTTCACATTAGCTAGGCTATTATCCAATTATTAGTAACGTATAGAATTTTGTGGCTCATAACGTGTACTTACGGTGTAACTTTGTTAAGTGTGCTTGGTAATGAGAAAGCATCAGAGCTGTATAGTTGATACCACGACGATACTGCTATGGAAATAGAAATAAACCCAATCAATGTCAGTGAGTAATTAAGAACATGCTGCCCTCTCTGAATAATGGAGAACATTGTGAGTATCTATGCAATTGCTGGTTTGTTGCTTAAGCTTTAACTCTACCACTTCTTCTGCCACCTCTTTGATGTTAATTATTTTTGTTGATAATTCGTGTCTGATTTAATTCCAATTCCGAACTGAAAATCCCCCCCGGAAATAATAATATATAAAGGTTTGTTACCAAAAAAACACCAAATTAAACTTGGCTTCAAAAGTTGACACAAAAGTGAGCTTTTTGGTAAAATTGAAAAAAAGTACAAAGATGATCTTAGAATATAGCTACGAAAATTTACCCCATGTGGCCTTAAGTTAGACTCATATACTTGAGGTGTTACGATTAAACAAAACTGTAAAAAATGGGTTATAAAACATTCAGTGTTGCTGGCATTCTTTGGATTCTTGCCTTGGGTGGTGCTCTCCAAGGGTTTGAAACTTCTTCAATGGCTGTTTTCATAGGCTCAGATCAATTTAAAACTTATTTTAATAATCCAGGTTCATTATATCAAGGAATAATAGGTGGGGCACATCCACTTGGAGCTTTTAGTATGTAACTAAATAGGAGTACAAAGTAATATTCAAATACTAACATTCTTTAGCTGGTTGCTGGTTATCCGGTGTTCTTTCTGATGGGCTTGGTAGGGTTGTTTCCATGCAAGTTGGTGCATTCCTATGGATCGTTGGTTCGGTTCTTTCCATTTTAGTCCAAAACTTATATATGTTGATAGGTGGACGTGCCATAAAAGGTATTGCAATAGGTGTCTTCAGTTCAATATTACCAGTTTATATCTCTGAAGTGATTCCTGCAAATAAGAAAGGTTTGGCAACCTCTATAATGCAATGGTGTCTAACTTGGGGTATTCTAGTGATGTTTTATCTATCATATTTCTGCTCATTTCTTAGTGGTGATAAGTCTTTCAGAACTGCATGGGGTCTTGAAACTATACCGGGTGCACTTTTATTTGCGTTGTCCTTTCTTCTTCCAGAATCACCAAAATGGTACGGATCAAAAGGGAAATGGGAGCAGGCTTCATGTGTTATGAAAAAACTCCAATCGAACGCAGGTAAAACTAAAAATGAGCTCACTAGACCTAAAACTTCCCTTTCTGATTCAAACTTGAGGGACATCGAAGGTGTTCTAGATGAATTTGAGAATAAGGCAGAAAAATGTTCCTATATCGATCTATTCAAAAAAGATTTAAGGACTCATTTAGGTATCGGAATCATGACCCAAGCAACTGTTCAGCTAAGTGGAATTGGCGTATTGATGTATTATTTAATCTTTATTTGTGAGATGGTGGGCTTGACTGGTGAGGTTAAGATACTATCTGCATCCATTCAATATATTGTCAATGTCATCTTTACAATCTTTCCAATTTTGTTGATAGACAAGATGAGAAGAAAAGACGTCATGGTCTATGGAGCTGCTTTTTTGGGTATTTGTATTGGCTCTATTGGTGTTGTCATGGGATATTATGGCCGGAGTGTCCCTCCAATTAATGGAAATGAAAGTGTTGTTTGGGAAATTACAGGAACTCCAGGTTCATTATGTTTGGCATTATGTTTTCTCTTTGTCGCTATCTTTGCTTCAACATTGTCATGTGCTGCTTGGTTGTATACAAATGAGATTTTTCCAGCTAGAGCAAAAGCAAAAGGTTCAGCTGTTTGTATGAGTGTTTCATGGACTTTAAATTTTGCATTAACATTTTTTGCACCTCTACTATTAAAGTCTTTGAAATGGGGAACGTTTTGTCTCTTTGGTGGATTCTGTATTGTTAGTGCTCTTTTTATGGGGCTTACTTTTCCAGAAACATATGGTCTACTGGATGACCAGATTTCAAACTTGTTTAAATCCAACAGAACTCATGATATTGAACTTGAACGCCAAACAAACAGTATAAATAAAGCAACGGTTGTCCCCAAAAGCGAAATCATCATGACTGACAGCTCAGAAACTTCTGAAAAAAATATCACAACAATTCAAGCCGATCAATCCAGTCTTCCTACATTTCCAACACAAAAGTCGGCAACATCATTAGTCCAAAAAGCTTTAGAAAGAGATAGCGTAAAAAGAGCTTCATCCTTTAAATCAGTTCAAAAACAAGATCAAGTGAGTCCATTTTTGAAAAAAATTGGAGGCCCATTTGAAACAGAATCTGACGCAGAATTTGAGAATAACGAAGAAACAGCATCAAATGTGGGGTCAGACCATTACTATAACGTTCGTCCAAACGAATCTCCCTTCCTTAGCTTTTATAATGAATCCCCATTCAATCGATAAATAGACAAATTTAAATTGCGATCAACAAATTCAGGTTGTATAACAAGTTTGCGGTGTGTCAGCGAGTTTCGCGAATTCCGCGAATTTATTCTCAAACTCGAAACGTCTTTTCTTGGTTTGAACAGCTTTTAAAAGGAATATAAGAAAATAGATCAATTCTAAAATAGGAACCAGTACAATCAATCTCAAAATGTCCAAAAATACAGACAACCTTTTAGATATTAATGACGAAGTATGTTTCTTGCTTTTACACAGTTCTTTTAAGTATCGTCTAACATTGTATTCTGAAGAATCCTAACTGGCAGGAAGATGATCATGACTTGAAAATAAAGCCAGATAGTAAGTGAAACATATCAAGCATTCCTCTTTAACATCTCTAACTGACATTTAATTCATAGATATCGGGACACAAGCTTATATTCCAGATGAATATGAGCCTTTCGATGCTGGTCCAAGCACTTATTCAACACAACAAGCTATCCCTACCGATGATGCCCCTTCTCACACAACTACCGTTCCTAATAATTTTGAAGGCGGGATGTTTTCATTGAATCATTACAGAAGGTATTTCAATTTAAACACCAGCATCTTTTTCAGCAATGTTTTCAATTCGGTGAATGTTTTTAATAAGATTGAAAATGAAGCGGAATTGGGTGATTTTTATGGTCCTTTATGGGTCACTGCAACAGTTATCTTTATCCTATTTTTTGCTAACACAAGTTCTAATTTACTAGTTAGTTGGTTTAGTGGGAGCAAGGATGGGTATCAATATAACTTTAACCTTTTAACCGGTGCTATGAGTTTACTCTATGGTTATACTTTTGTGATTCCTACTGTTTTCTATTTAATCAGTGTGTTTTACTTTAAATTGACAAACTTCTTAACATTGAGTAAAATAGTTTCAATCTATGGATATTCTAACTCTTCATGGATCCCAGCTGCTATTCTAAGTATCTTGAGAGGTGTTTTGGTAAACCACAAAAAACTGAGTAATATTTTAAAATGGTTAAGTGTTTTAATTGGTGGTGTTATAAGTGGAGCAGCTATAATTTCTAAGCTCTTACCTATTATCAAAAACTCCACAACCATACATGGAAATGTGAATATAACTTATTTTCTCATTGGTGCTTTAATCTTGTCCCACCTTGGATTCATTATTGCCGTTAAAGTCTTATTTTTTGGTGATTTAAACGTTGTCAATTAGAAAAACAAAAGGAAAAATTAACAGAACGGGAATTGTGTAATAAGCACATATATGTTTAGATCATTCCTGTGATATAATGGGTATCATATGGTTCAATCTTCAATCATAACCTACCGTTTTGACTATTTTAATGTTCGATATAGTTGTGTAGTCATTATGTTGTAGGAAAAATGATGCATATGCCATGAATGATAATGCGTTAATCATGAAGATCGTTGATGCCTATTCCTTGTTTGTGAATCACCCTCAGTAAGCGAAATAATGCCTTTTCCGCTAGAATTTGTTGGAACTACGGATTGATTGCATTAAAATAATGCTTTTGAAAATAAAAGAGTCAACATCAAGTAAAGCGTTTAAACCGAGTCAGGCTGTACTACATCCACTCAGCAGTGTGTAAGAAACGAGTCGAGGTTATTGATGTTCCAGAGTTAAAGATCTGGATCGTTGAAGATCACAAAACTGGTTTAGTATAAAATAAGAACCATATCCCTCTTATTCATATACATGGCTAACCATTTCAGCTTACACATCGCCAAAGATATTGATAGATTCTTAGAAAGAGTTAGTTATGAAGATGTGGTGCCGTTAGGCTCTTTTGAAACATATGGTAGCCAGACTCCATTCGTCAACTACTTGATTGGCCAACTAGTTGTTATAATAGAAGCTTTTTAAGAGCTATTCTTTTCCGCTCAAATTTCCAGTGGGCCAAACAGATATCAACCATTGACTTAATGGATTTTAAAGGGCATAAGTCACAAGTTCAAAGGGCTCGAGGCTTTGAAAAAGAAAAGAAGGCCGTGACGGCCGTATAAAAGGCATCAAAACCTTAAAAGTTTTGACACAAAAAATTCGGTTCTGTAACGCTTTTCCGACTGCCTAGGTTGATACGTCTGTAATTTCATCTATTTCTCTGTCCAGAAAAAGGAAAACCCCTTTTCAGATTGGCAATAGATTTACCATGCAGCTTATTTGCTATCTACTGCCTATACAATGTTTCTTTTTTTTTTTTTGTATGAGCATCTTTTCCATGGATCGATTAAAGTTTTAAAATCCAGTTTCAAGTTCCTACCAAAAGCTCACTCGTTTCTTTTCCCTGCTCGGAGGAAATTCTCATTTTTTAACGCCGCGCTTGGAAAATCACGAGAAGCTTTCACCAAATGCCTCGAAAGGCACTAAAAAGAAACAGAAACCTTTACCAATAAGCTTACTCATGGTAGCTATATTGGTTGGTAAAAGGAGCTTGTGAAGCCGATTCATCCTGTGTAAGCAATTGATTGGACACTGATTAGGATAGAAAGAGCCTCAGGCAAATGAATATGTCTTTTTTTTTAACCATCAATTTTATCAGGTAATATACTGTCAGTTAATACTGATATACCGTAGCACACTCCATCCAACGTCTTTTTGGGCGCAGATTGGAATGAGCGGGTTGGGGACTGATCTTTTTTTTTTTTGTTGACTTGTTATAGAATCATATATGTAAGGTCAATTTCCTTTTTTTCTCATGAGCTTCAGTTTCTTTCACTTTTTAATTCGAGTGTATTTATCCTTCTCAAGAAGATGAGTAAAAAGGATTCCGATTTCAGTTTAACTGATAGTAATGATAAAACAGAAAACCTGAGTTTCGGAGAGACTGGTTATGTTGCTGAAACTACTCTGAATTCTAGTAATGGTTCAACTTGGGTTAAATTCAAAGATTCTTTCAAGCGTATGGAGGATGGTATTGACCCAAACCTAAGTGCTGAAGAAAAAGCTGAAATTCTCAAATATAGAAATGAAGGTGAAAAACTGAACAAGTCTATTTCTACTCGTCATATGGTTATGATCTCTATTGCGACAGGTATTGGTACTGGTTTGTTAGTTGGTTCGGGTACCTCTTTAAGTAAAGGTGGTCCAGCTGGTTTGTTGATTGGTGTTATCATTGTTGGTTCTATGTTGGTTAATGTTATGGAAGCTGCTGGTGAAATGGCCGTTACCTATGGTGACTTGACTGGTGGGTTCAATGCTTATACTTCGATCTTGATTGATCCATCATTCGCATTTGCTGTTTCTTGGAATTACTGTATTCAATGGTTATGTGTTCTTCCATTAGAATTAGTTACTGCTACCATGACCATCAAATATTGGACGAATATCAATGCTGATGCATGGGTTGCAATTTTTTTCCCATTAATTGTTTTAATTAACTTTGGTGGTTCAGCAGGTTATGGTGAAGCTGAGTTTTTCTTTAATTTAGCTAAGACTCTAATGATTATTGGTTTTATCATTTTGACTATCATCATCGCTGTTGGTGGTACTGGTGACGCTGGTTATATTGGTGCTACCTATTGGCATCATCCAGGTTCATTCGCCAACTCGTTTAAAGGTGTCTGTGCCGTTTTCGTCAATGCTGCTTTCTCTTTGGGTTGTACTGAAATGTTAGCTTTCAATGCTTCTGAACAAAAAAACCCACGTCGTGCCATTCCTTCAGCTACTAAACAAGTTTGTTACAGAATCATCTTTTTATTCATTATCCCATTATTCATGATTGGTTTATTGGTTCCATATGACTCTAATGAACTATTAGGTACTTCTGGATCAAAAACTCATTCATCTCCTTTTGTCATTGCTGTTTCAAGTGTTCCTGTTATTCCACATATCGTCAATGCTGTCATTTTATTAGCTGTCTTGTCAGTTGCTAACTCTGCTTTATTCTGTGCTTCAAGAACTTTGCAATCATTAGCTGAACAAGGCTTTGCTCCTCAATATTTCAATTATATTGATAGAACTGGTAAACCATTAAGAGCTTTAGTCGTTTCTGCAGTCATTGGTCTCTTTTCATTCATTGCTGCCTATAAAAAACAAGAAACCGTTTTCAACTGGTTATTGTCCATTTCAGGTTTATCAACCATTTTCACTTGGTCAGGTATTGTTTTGTCTCATATTAGATTCAGAGCTGCTATGAGAGTACAAGGTTACTCTACTAGTGAATTAGGTTATCTGTCAAAAACCGGTGTTTGGGGCTCATGGTATGCATTCATCATCAACGTTTTGATCTTAATTGCTCAATTCTGGATTGCTTTATGGCCAATTGGTGGTGATGGTAAAGCTGATGCTAACAATTTCTTCCAAAACTATTTAGGTATGGTTGTTGCTATTGTCTTTTACCTTGGTCACAAATTATGGACTAGAAACTGGAGATTATTCATTCGTGCTGAAGACATCGATTTGGTTAAAGGTAGAAAGATCTTTGATGCTGATATTTTAGCTCAAGAAAACGCTGAAGAAGCTGAAAAAATCAAAAACTCACCTTTCTATGTCAGAATTTTAAGATTCTGGTGTTAAGACATGTTTCATGAATAATTTTTATTGAGTCTTATGACATTTATTTGCATTTTCAATGGGGTTTTTTTTTTATATTTTGACATGTTAATATTTAGTTCCAGATGTGGAGGACTTTATTTTTGGTTAATCAAGGGCTAAAAATGATATTAGCTACCAATTTTGTGTGTTTCAGTTCTTTTGTCTTGTGATATAAGATTGTGATTATTTCAGAAGTTCCCAATATCACAATCTCATTATTTTGGTTATCTTATTAGTTGCATTGATGCTAACAGGGATCAGACATATCTAGCGATTCTCTGTCTCTATATATTATACACTCTTTATCTTATAGAGATAATAGGTTAATGGATCCATAGCATAAATTAAAAGATTTTTTTTGTAGCTCAAAAAATTTGTAGCTCTAATCTTTGAAAGATTTTTGAACAACAGAGAAGAGTTGGCCCCAACCCTCGACAATTTATCCATTGTAATTTTTACTAACTCTTTTAAGTGTTGATGAGAAAGACGAATTAGCTTCAAAGTTTGACTGAATTTGGACATATTCGCGAAACGCGTTGGAGCATTAAAAAAAAACAATTTTTTAACTCATGAAACTTTGGGATTCGACAGAAAAGATTCGAAAAGACTCGGTACATTCACTAAGCTGATTACCATGGGGTTTCTAGCTTTGTTGTCTAGTTTATCCTCTAGAAAAAATGTTCTCAAACTTTTGATACTGGTCGTTATCTTTCAAATCGTTGTAAACTATCTCTTGCCTACCAGTCTTGATACATCATTGAAGGAACAAACGTATGATGAAAACCTACTTCAGTTTGATACTTTAGCTGAGAATAAGGTTCCTTCACAAATAACAGATGAAACATCAGAACTAGACGTTGAAGAGCTGGAGGTTCCAATAATCGAAAAACTAGCTCCCTCAAAAGCCCCAATTTCTCAACAAAAGGATGCAGACAAAGGACATACTACAACAAAGGGCCTCAAATTGTCAGATGGTAATGCTGGGTCTTTCAACACTGAGTCAGTAACATTGGGCAGTGCATCAAAAACTAAGAATTTCTTTAAAACTGCTATTGATATTTTTGTGAAAAATAAACCTCAAGGGATTGAGGAAATTAAACTTAATGGAAAAGCTCCATCATATTTCTATATTGACATTCCAAATCCAACATTCACAATTGAGTTTTTATCACAATTCTTGACTATTTCTAATGAGCAAGTTGACGAATTGAAAAAAAAACACGATCAATTGAAAATCGATATTTTGAATTTGGATTATCCAACAGATACTTTTGAAGGAAAAGGTATTGTTATGATTGGTGGTGGGTCATTCTTGGGAACTGCTTTAACTTCAATCAGAGCCTTAAGAGAAACAGGGTCTAAGCTGCCTTTACAATTGATGTTAACCGATGAATCAGAATATGATAAAGACGTTTGTGAGACTTTATTGCCAAAATTGAATGCAAAATGTTTAATCATGGAAACTATTGTTGGTGCTGAGATTTTCAAATCTTTGAATTTGCAAAAATATGAGCTAAAAGTTCTAGGGTTGTTTCTATCAACTTTTGAAGAAGTTTTGCTTATGGATGCTGATAATTTGGCTGTCAAAACCCCAGATTACATTCTAGAATCAAAACCATACAAAGAATTCGGTTATATAATCTGGCCGGATTTCTGGAGACAAACTATCTCGCCGTTCTTTTACAAAATCGCTGGTGTTTCAATTGGTGAGCCAGTCAGAAAGGATGGTGTTCCTCCAGAAGAACCAAATAAGTCTCGTGCAGAATCTCAATTATCAGATTTAGAAGGTGCTATTCCAGATTCAACTTGTGAAGCTGGTCAATTAGCAATTAACAAAAGGTTACATCATAAGTCACTTTTAGCTACTGTTTACTACAACTTGTATGGTTTCAAATACTACTATTTGTTATTAGGACAAGGTGCTGTCGGTATTGGTGATAAAGATACTTTTATTGCAGGTCTAACTGTTTTCAAAGAGTCTTATTACTTTGTTAAGCAACGCCCTTTGTTGTACGGCTACCAACATGCTGGTGGTTTCCAGGATACTACAATGATTCAATATGACCCGGAACAAGATTATGAATATTATAATGCGGTTAAAAACTACTTACTAGACAATAACATTGACTCAAGAATAAATCTGTTTTTGAACTGGGAATACACTGGTGGCTTAAGAGAGAAAATCCATCAAACTATTCAAATGCCAAAACCGGATGTTCAATTTTTGCATATTCACTCACCAAAATTCAATGCGTTGAAGAATTATGAAGCAAATGATTATGAAATCGATGGCCATGAAAGAAGACAATTTGGGGCAAGAGAAAGTATTAAAGATCAATTGCCATTAGATTGGGAATTGAAAATCTCAAGAATCAGTCAATGGCTCGCGTGCGATTCTGATATCATTCCAAAAGACTGGAAAAAGGTACCAAGAGAAGAAATTTGTAGTAGAATCAAAAAGCATGTTGATTGGTTGATTGAAACTAGTGATACACCAGAAATGGCTATCTTAAAAGACTTGGGAGTTTAGATAAAGACGTTCGTACTATATAGTTTTTTTTTTCTTTTACAATGCCATTCTTTTAATAAATTAATCTGAAATTTTATGTAAGAGTCATGAAAAAGTGGAGTTTCTACCAAAATTGAAACTTTGAGTACCACCAAATTTTTCTGATGAGGAAGTTGAGCTAAGATTTGGATCTGTAAATCCATCATTTTTGAAAAAATTATATAAAGGAGAATAATCAAAACCGGGTGTTTGGACTTTTGGTGATCCATCATTAGTAGTCTTGTTTGATGGCTTGTCAAATAATCCGCCTGTAGATGGGATGGATGGAGATGGGATGGATGGAGATGTAGTTCCCTTTTTTGTCGATGATGTGCTTCCAGTTGGGATTGATTCGCTAGAAGGCTGTGCAGGTTTGAAAGTGAAATTATTGGAAGCATTAAAGGAAAAGACGAACGATTCAACAGATGTTGGTAGAGTTTTGCTCGACGTGGAACTTGTTTCATATGAAGGTGAGCTCTTTGGTCCAAAGTCAAACGATTTCGCTCCAAAAAAGACATTTGAGGCAGGTTTGTTTGGTTGTTTAGATGTTGCTGTTGCTGAATCAAATGAATGGTTGGAAAACAGTGGTGTATTTGTAGATACGAATGAAAATTTAATGCCTGTAGGACCCATGTTACCTGCTGATTCGCTGCCAGTCTTTGAACTTGCTGGTGAGTCTGTACTCTGTGTATCTGTCAATTGCGGTTCATCATATGTAGCTTGTGGTGTACTATTTTTTCTTTTTGAGTGTGAGTTGGGAGAAGAATAATTAGAAAGTGGTGGTTTTGAAGGCGTTTCAACGCTATTAGGGCCGGTCTGTTCTATTTTTTCCCCTTTCTCAGTGGATTTCTCATCATCAAATAGCTCAGGTACGCCATACTCAGAAGCATATAACTTTTCTAGTTGATCATATTTATCTAGAGTTTTCAAAAGTTCCTCATATGCCCTATCTGATTCCTCTTTAGATTTGTTTGCTTTCATGGCAATAAAATCTCTTCTATTCATATCATCTTCGTATTTCTTCTTAGCTTTCTTGAATGCTTCCTCTGCAGATTTCTCAATTATTTCAGCTTTTTTCTTCAAAGACTCATGTTCATCTGCCAATAACTCATGTAGTTTGGATTTCTCCTTAGACTCCAACTGTAGCTCTTTCATCTTCCCAATATAATCAATCTGGGATAGATGTTCATTTTTGAAATCTGAAGATGGCTTTGGCACAGATGGTTTTTGTGGGCTTCCAAAAACAAAATTGCTACGAGTTTCCGTGTCCCTTTTCAATTTACTATCTAAACGTTTCTGTCTTGCTTTCTCCAATAGTGCTTGATGACGTGGTGTAGGTGTTCTGATAGTTGGTATTCTGATTTTTCTTGTCGGTGCTTTCTGTTCGTTCCTTCTAGCATTTTCCTCCTGTTCCAGTTTTTTCTTTCTTTCTTGATCTTCTTTCTGCTTCTGTATTATTCTTTCTTCTGCTTTTCTTCTCTCGTCAGCTTGTCTCCTTTGTAAAACGTCACGCTCCCTTTGTTCTTTTTCTGCGATTTTTTTCAATCTTGCAGCTTCTTTCTTCTGTGCCTCTTTCCTTTGTCTTTCTTTTTCTCTTGCCTCTTTTCGTCTCAGTTCTTCAGCTACAGCTTTCTTTCTAGCCTCTTCAGCAGCTCTCTGTTTGGCTTCTTCAGCAGCTCTTTGTTTGGCCTTTTCGGCAGCTTTATTTCTTTCCTCTTCAAGCTTACCTTTGTTTGTTTCATCCCGCTCTAATTTTGAGCTTCTCTTCTTTTCCTTATCGATATGTATTCTTGATACCTTTGTCCTTTTATAATAAGATTTATACCAAAGATCATACTCATCCTTCTTCTGTTTATCGCATAGGGTTTCACGGGCCTCATTTAGTCTTTTGAATATAATGTCGTTCTCAGCGTTTCCTTTGTCTGGGTGATATATAAGTGCTAGAGTTCTAAATGCCTTTTTAACAGTTCCTGGCGTGACATTCAATATATGATCATTGACTTCAATTTCCAGAATCGAATAGTAATCGACTTTTGGTTGGAAAGCCATGGTTATAAGGCAATATTTGCAATCTTTGATCCAGATCAATAGTTGGAGCTATCTTTTTCAGAAAAGCTAGTTATATACCAGCCTTTTTCTGTTGTTTTAATTTCTAAAAAAAATATTGAAAAGGCCGACTTGATCAGTAATCTCATCACAGAACATCATCATGATTTATTGTGGATAATTGTTTGCTTTGAGAAGTATGAACTGTGTAGATAAATATTAGAGTATGCTATATACAACAATATGATGTGCGTAAACGTTGAACACTGAGCGTTGAATACTGGGCATGTGTTACTAAGAAAGTCAATGATTGTGTACTAGCCAATTCGGAGTTACTCGTCTTTCTATCCTAATCGAGAATATTTCCCAAGAGAGGTATTTAATGATTCACTATTTAATAACGCTCCACTAAGAAAGCAAAAGAGAGAGCAAAAGAGCAAAAGAAGTAAAGCAGAAAGACAAAAAGTGGTGTGTCAAAACAGATACGTGGGAATGCCCCATATTATCTAGTCAGAAGAGTATTATACATGAACAAACCACCTGATCAGGGCTCTCGGCTGATCCAACAGCCACTCAAAAGAAATCATAGTTCTCAGACTTAGAAGCTTTATGGATTTCCTATGCGTAAATTTCCCATTCCAATATAAAGTGCTCATTTTTTTTTGAACTGGACTAAGCTTGACTGAGCTTGACTGAACTGGACTGAAATGGACTGAACTGGACTGAACTCCGAGCTGGGCCTTTTCTTTTTTGGCCTCTTTCTTTAACTATACAAAAAGAAGCCGTGGGTTCTTTCTTTTCCTCTTCTTTTCTAACCTTTCAAAAAATGACATAAAAACAAAAACTCACCACTTCCAAAAAAATCAACCCCACATTGAAAACTTTCCCGCCAGTGCTATAAACGGTATATAAACAAATAATATTTCTTTCTATTTCTCTTCTTCCTATTAAAGCTGGAAATAACACATAACACACAACACACATGTCTAATCTACTACAACAAGAGCGCCAGAAAACCACCCTCAATATTGACAATATCAATGCCTTCTTCGATCCAGACCACAAGGAAACCCAGAAAGTTTTCACCCAGCTCATCAGTGATCCAATATTGGTGTCTTCCAGAAACTACTACGATTTGACTAAAGCAGAATTGAGAGAGTCCTCGATTAGAAAGATCCAAAGATTGGCAAGCTACATCGAAAATGAATCTACTGAAGATTTTAGCAACAGATTGTCCCTCTTATCTATTTCTGATCCTTCTGTGGGTACCAGATTAGGTATTAATCTAGCTCTATTCTGTAATGCCATCAAGGGTAACGGCTCAGATGCTCAAATCAAGTACTGGCTACATGATAGAGGAACTTTACAAATAAGAGATATTTATGGTTGTTTTGCGATGACAGAATTAGGCCATGGTTCAAACGTCGCTAACTTACAAACCACCGCCACTTATAACCCTGAAAAAAGAACCTTCACCATCAACACCCCTGAGTTAAGTGCTACTAAATGGTGGATTGGTGGTGCTGCACATTCTGCCAACCACGCCGTTGTCTATGCAAGATTGATCTCAAAAGGCAAAGACTATGGTGTCAAAACTTTTGTTGTTCAATTAAGAGATTCGAACTTTGATTTGCTACCAGGTGTTACCATCGGAGATATTGGTTCCAAAATGGGTAGAGATGCTATCGATAACGGTTGGATTCAGTTTCATGATGTTGAAATCCCAAAAGAGTACTTTTTGCAAAAATTCACAAAAATTGATGATGATGGAACTGTTCATTTGACACCATTAGAACAAATCAGCTACAGTGCATTGATTCAAGGTCGTGTCAGCATGGTGCTAGATTCAGCCAGACATGGTGCTAGATTCATTACGATCGCCTTAAGATATGCTATTGGTAGACAACAATTTGGTAACCCAAAGAATGAGAATCAAATCATCAACTACACATTACACCAATACCGTTTGGTGCCATATTTATCTTTGATTTACTTATTAGGACCAGGCGCCCAAAAGCTGCATGCTGATTACAATACCATTTTATCTGAGCTATATGCTGGTAGTAATATCAAAAAGACTATTTTTGATTTAAAAAATTTGTTTGTTAACTCAGCTTCATTAAAAGCTTCTAACACTTGGTTGATTTCCCAATTAATTGATGAAGCAAGACAGGCTTGTGGTGGTCATGGATACCATGCTTATTCTGGATTAGGCCGTGCTTTCAATGATTGGTCTGTTCAACAAACGTGGGAAGGTGATAACAATGTCTTATCAATCAATGCAGGTAGATCAATCATCAAATACTACCAAGCAGCTCAAAAGGGTAAAAAACAAGGTGAAGATTTTGGTTATTTAACCAAAAACTTTGATGGTTTCAGTCTCGATTTGTCCAACTTGGAATCATTGGTTGATATCTGGGGCGCTGCTATTATCAAAGTTGTTCAACATGCTTTAAGCATTTATGGTGGCGATTGGGAATCTGTCTCACAAGAACGTTTATTATTATCCAAATTCCATTCCAACCATTATTTATTATCTGCGTTTTACAACCGTTTGAACTCTGGTTCTGTTTCAGGCGAAGACAAAAAAGTCCTGATCTTATTATTCAAATTATACTCATTATTCTTTATTGAAAAGTTCAGTGGTGTTTTCTTACAATTCAAATTGATTGATGCTTCAAGCTTAGGTAAAGTTCAAGCCGAAGTTAAAAAAACTCTCGGCGAATTGAGACCTCATTTAGTTGGGTTGACTGATGCTTTCAAATATCCAGATGAAATCATCAACTCTTCATTAGGTAACTTCAATGGTGACTTCTACAATAACTACTTTAATGATGTTGTTAGAAACAACGGAAAAGGCACCAAACCACCATACTTGAATGTATTGACTGAAACGTTGGGAAGAGCTGTAAAGGCTGAAAGATTATCAAATTCAAGAAGTGAGGAGGTTTTAAAGTTATTAAATGAAGATTGATCTCATTGTATCCGATATATGTCGCTGTTTTTGGTTTAATGTTCAGTATGTAATTATGAATCACGAGAATATTTAGGTAAGAATCTGAAAAGTGTAGAGTTATATTTGAGTATGGCTTGTGAGAACGGAAATCGAACTCCGTAACTGATATCGATTCCGTCGACCCTCAATTTTGAAAGAGAAGTATAAAAGAAATTCAAAATCCTTCATTGTTCACTGATCTCTGTTATTCAAGCCAGTTTGAAAATGTCAACGGAAAAACCTGTTTTCAAACATACAGATAATCCTCAACCATCATACAAACCAACCAAATCACCAGTTCTTGACGTTAACAGATCCTTTTATGATGCTTTGTCCAACACCAAAGAACGTAAACTGATTTACAATGAAATAGTACCAATCAGATCAGGTAAAGCATGGAAAGTCAAAGCTGGTTCTCTGGTTAGAATAACAACTCCTGAAGGTCCACAAGTTTGTGATTTCAACGTTTGGAATGCTGATAATTTTAGAGAAAGATTCTGGGCTTCAAGAACCAGACAATTCTATGGGACCCACGTTAAGAAATATGATAGATTGTTTTCCAATTTACCATATCTAAGACCATTGTTGACCATCACTGGTGATTCCATCAGAGACAGATTACAAATCGATAAAATCCATGATTTATTGGGAACAAGATGTGATCCTTATGTTGATACCTTATTAAGTGGTGAAGATAATGATTTCCATTGTCATTCTAATCTGTTCAGAGCAATCTTACCATATGGTGGCCAAGAAAGTGATGTTCATGATGTTTTAAACATTTTTCAAGTCACTGGTTTAGACAATGAAGGGAAATACTATATGGAGACTTGTCCTGCTCAGGCTGGCGATTATTTCGAATTTTTCGCTGAAGTCGATTTACTATGCGCTATTAGTGCTTGTCCAGGTGGTGATTTGAGTTTGTGGGACTGGGGTGAAGGTGATGAGGATACTGAAGTTGATATGGTTGACGTTTGTAGACCATTAGGAATTGAAGTATATGAGGTTACTGATAAATCATTGTTAGAAGGTTGGGAATCTCCAAAAGTCTCCCAGTATAAAGGAAATCACGGTTTAGGATTCCCAGTATTCAAAAAATAACTGCATTAAATACATATTACAACATCTAGACATAATAGTAATAATAAGTAAATCACTCCAAAAGATAGAATATAGGGCTTTTCAGTATGTACAATTGTTTCTATAGTTACCAGTTTTTAGTGCGTATATCAAAATTATATAAGTACCGCGAACTCAATTTGTAAACAAAAAAACATTCCCGTAAACAAAACAAAGAAATTAATAATTTTACCTAGTGAAAAAAAGTCAATTGTGTCTGTTTAAAGCTCCTGATCCCACCAAATGGAGAATGAATTGGATTATATAATATCGAGCTATGCTTCGTTGAAGTTGAGCACTAGTTCTCCTTTGAAAGATCTAAGCATAAACTCCCCATCGAAGCTAAGATCACCACAAAAGCAAAGCTCTAAGATCATTAAGAATAGTCCACAAGAGATATTCAAGCTATGTTGGAATGTCATAGAGCTTGGAATGGGTAAGCTGTCAACTATCAGGTCTCTGGAATCATCCTACTTAAGACTGCTTTCTTCAGCATTCTCCCAACTATACAGGCTAGATCTTCGAGACAAATTAGAAGAAGTGACAAAGCGACACCAAATTTATATTGTCAAACTCATAGAACTCGAATGCAACCTACAAACAAACCTCACCTTATCATTAAATGAGGTGAGAGCTGCTTATTTGAAACGGTTTGTCAAAGATGGCATGAATCCAATCGAGATATTGACTTCCAATTCATCATTAACATTAAAATTCTTAATTCTTCAAATAGTCTTTAAAAAATTCCAAACAAAAGACTTTGAATATTCTAACGACGTTTTGAAATTCTTACTAGAAGATTCAAGCTACATTAGACAACTCTCCAAAAATCAGAAAACGTCATTGGTCAAACTGGTATTATCATTATCAAATTCAAGTACTTCTGTCCAATTTAGACTATGTATGCATTTGAAATTCTTACAATATTTGATACAATTTGACATGAAGTTTGAAGATTTTATACTGAATATTAAACGAGAGAAGTTTGTGAAAGATACTGAGATCAAACTACTTGGACTTCATGTGTACGAAATGGTTCCTGTTTTTTTATTTGAATATGGAATGGTTGATACATCTGAACAATTTATGGGAGTCTTTGAAGCCTATCAAAAATCCCTTTCAAGTGACCCCGACTATCAGTCAATCAAATGGAGCTTGATTGTCCCTGACACCATAACTTCAAAGAAACTTCTCAATCTTCTTGGAATGCCAAATATCAACAATGGACTTCTCAAAGATCAATTGAACAATATTGGCAAACCAAATGCTGCAATTATTCAAAAGCTTGGCGACTATATTGTTAAGTCTTTATTAAAACCGGATGACCTGCTTCAGGACGTGATCTTGTTTTATTTAGCACATATTGATTCATCAAGTAAATCTGTTTTTGATGTTTTAGATAAGTTTGTTCTCAACTCTAATAAGTTTATCCACGCTCCTGAATTCCTTGAAGAAAGCTTTTTGAAATTGGGTGTCTACTTTGCAACAAATAAGAGCTTTAAAAGGTTGAAAAATATTTCAAATCTTTTTTATAACTACTCATCCAAGATCTCCAAGCCAACATATCGCTCATCTTTTCTTATCAACTCCTTGAAAATTGAGACTGAGGTATTCAAACAAGATTTTGAGCGGTCTGATCTCTCTCTAAAGTTTGAGAAGGTAATCAGATTATTCCTTGCTCAAAATCTGGATACCAAAGGTGTTTATGTTACTGTTTTTAATAACGATATATTCAAACACTTCAGAGGAGCCAATATTCTTCACAAGTTTGACACATTGACGCAGTTGTTTGGGTATAAAGCCATTTTTAAAGATTTGTCCTTAATTCCTTTAGACCTTTTATCTGAAGAAAACAAAACAATGATATTTTGCCTTGCTTCAAGATTCTCAAATGAGAATCTACAATCTTTTTTCATGAAGCTAAATATTTCTGAGCCCGTGTTGCAGATGTTATGTGGTGTGTTTTATGAAGATATTCCTTTAGTTAAAGGCCAATTATTTAAGCAGCCACAATCGCATCTAGCCCACGTTGAGTCATTGATTAAAACATTTTATTATTTGACCCAAGAGGTGAGAACAAAATCAACATCCAATCTCAAAAGGATAGTTCAGATGTACTCTAATAGTTGGCTACCAAAAGCTAAAACCTCTATTTCATCTATTGAGTGTATGTTTTTGGAGAAGTTGGTAGGATACTTAAAATTCAATGGATATTCAAAAACGTTGAAAAAACTTTTCACCAATATTGATAAATATCAATCATTCGAAAACGCTCAGTTCAATAGATGGTTTCAATATGAGGTGTTAAGAAACAAATTACAAGTGAAGGATGTATCACAGTTATCCCCTATGATTTTTGACTCTCATACATTGAAGGAGGACTGTGAAGTATCTATCGATCCTCTTCTTGACCATTTAAATTATCAATTGTTGAAAATCGAATTTTTCCTGATCAAGTATGATAGAGAGATGTTGATAGAAATTGGTCAAGAAGTTACTGAGATTCTAAAATCAAACGCTGATCGTTTGAGTATTGAAAACAAGGAGAGCTATCCAAAAAAAACTTTTATGAAGATCATTATCTCCTTGATAAAACTTCATTTCTACAGTGCAAAGGCCACATCATTACTGGGGAAACATCTACAAAGTATATTCTCTGCAAGAATTTCACTTCAGTTAGCCAAATCCTTTTTGAAAAATAATCCAGGAAATCTCGAGATTATCAGTCTTATCTCGTCTTCATTGAGGAGCCTTATCAAGACATTGATTCATCTTGGTGTCTCAAAAGATGCTGATTTCTATGCTGAAGAACTCTCGAAGTTTAGTGCTTCAGTCTCAAGGTATAAAACGGTTTATGTTAAAAACTGTTACTTCCTCTCATACTTCTATTCTATTTCTGGAAGACAAAATGAATGCATAGAACTCAAGAAGAAAGCTGATGATCATTTCCATAGCTTGAATTTGGTTGAAAGTGGTGAATATACTGAGAATTATGAACTTATTTTCTTCAGTATTATTAGTGAGATCTATCTTGGCATAGAGACAACAAAAGAAGAGATAAGAAAGAAGCTTTCTACCTTTTTAATGGCTATTGAAAAAGATGGTGAGCTTTATTCAAATAGCTGGAAACAGTATTACGAATATCATTTCAATGCAGATATGTCATTGAAAAATACTAATAATCCATTTATTAGAACCATGGATTTGATGATTACTTCCAGGAAGTTATTCATTAACGCCCAGCAGTCCTTGAATGCAGATCCACTATTCTCAACTTTAGAAGACTCGGCTATGTCAATTCCATCAACCTATAAAGAAGACAATATGTTAACATCGCCTCCATCATCAAAATCAAAATCAAAGGTTTTAAGAAACGTAAAGAAGTCGATAGTTAGTTTAAGACAGTCAAAAAAGGTCGTTCTAGACCTATTTGAAGAGTTAAACTATCTATCAGATCATCATATTGATGAGATCCACAAAATTCTTTCATTAGACTTATTGACATTGTCTAGTATCTCAAATTCCTATAAAAATGAGTCTATTAGTGATTGTTACAGACTGAATGATTATTCAAAACATCAACATCTCGCTAATGAGAAAAAACTAATCACCTATCTTGACAAGGCGTCTAAAGATCTACCAAATTTTAATTTTGGCACAATCGAAAGTTCAAATGAGGCTTTGAATAATTTTTCACCTGATATTTTGGATCACCTACCAGACGATTGGCTAGTCATTACAGTTGATATATGCTCATTCAATGGTGATTTAATTATATCGAAGTATGAGCAAGGTCTTGAGTTTCCAAACTTTTTACGATTACCACTAAGTAGACATTCAAGCCGAACTGTTGATGAAGAATCATTTTCATTTAAATCGGCACTTATTGAATTGAAGACAATCATCGAACAAAGCAATGCCACTTTATCTAAAAAAAGAACAGCATTCATTACTACACCTGAAGAAAGAAAGGAATGGCATACAGAGAGACATCTGATTGACGATAATTTAAGATGCCTACTTGAAAAAATTGAGTATTGTTGGTTAGGCGGGTTTAAAGGTATTTTCAGTCAAGAAAAAATCTCACAGGATCAAAAAGATACCTTCAAAGAAAGGTTCCTGATGATCATTCGTCAAAATATTCCTTCCAGGACTCAAAAGAATCAATCAAGTATGGTTAAGATTGACGATTTCGTTGTTGAGTTGTTCCTAAAGCTAGGTGATCCGTCAAATTTGTTAAGTACCGAATTATTAGAAGATTTGATCTACTTTGTGCTAGACGTTTTACTCTTTCATGGTGAAGAGAATGCATACGATGAGATTGATATTGATAATATCTACGTTCAAGTTGAAAGTTTAATCAAAGAATACATCTCATCTAACCCTAACCCATTGAAAAACAAACATACTGTTTTAATCATAGGCAAAGAATGTCAATGTATTCCTTGGGAGTCATTACCATGTTTAAGGAACACTTCAGTTACGAGAATGCCTTCTTTAAGCTATCTACTGAAACTTTACAAGCAGAACCAAAAACTTCTGGTAAACAAAAGAAATGGTGGATATTTGTTGAATCCAACAGGTGACTTGATCAAAACTGAGGCCAGATTCAAAGAAAAATTCGATGGATTGTGCAAAACTTCAAATTGGAATGGTGTTGTTAATGAGAGACCATCTGAAGAAATGTTTGAAAAGGCTTTAGAGAAATCAAATGTGTTTGTTTATATTGGCCATGGCGGTGGTGAGCAATTTATTAGATCAACAACTTTGAAAAAGATGAATAAGATTGCCCCAACCTTGTTGTTAGGCTGCTCTTCTGCATCATTGCGTGACAATAAATTGCTAGAGCCTTCAGGTACAGTCTATTCTTATATAATTGGTGGATGTCCAATGGTTGTTGGGATGTTATGGGATGTGACAGATAAAGACATTGATAAATTTAGTGAATCAATGCTTACAAAATGGGGTTTATTTGAGGATGGAGATGGTAGCTCTACAGAAAGTGTGGATATATGTGATGCTGTTAGACAATCAAGAGATCTTTGTAACTTGAAGTATTTGAACGGTGCTGCTCCAGTTGTTTATGGGCTACCGTTATCTCTAATTTAATGACAATCATAATGTATAATTAGTAATAGAATTAATGTTTAATGATATTTTAGCTCTAGAACCGTAATTGTTACGATCCCAAACTAGTACTAAGTTTCATATGTGGAAGTAGGATTAAGCTTTTGGTGTGTGTGAAATTGTTTAACCATAGTCTATTCTCTGGACTCAAATCATTTTAAATTCCCCATTAGTAATATTACAATCACTGATAAAAATTAATCTTCTCAAAATTCAATAGTAACAGTTATTAAATCACACGTGTTGCTAACTAATTTCATTTTAAAATTTAAATTATAGCCCCAATAGCGAGTTTCTATTTCTAAGATATTAAAATTTATTAAGTCGTATAACATATATTTTAGAATTAAAATAAATGTGTGTTACAATTCTGACATAATTTTTTTTTTTTCAATTATGGGATAGTATAGTGGCGTTACATGAAGAGTCTTACTAAGTTTATGTAGTCTATAATGATGTTAAACTATTCAGTATTAATTACAAAAATATGATGTTTAAGTTAATTGACTTTAATTATACTAAAGCTACTACTAGGTCTAGCATACTATATACCATTTAAAATTATCTATCGGGCGTGTAGCGCAGTTGGTAGCGCGTTTGCCTTGCAAGCAAAAGGTCATCGGTTCGACTCCGGTCTCGTCCAAATCCAAGATTCGATATTATTATCCAATGATATTGGAGGAAATTATTTTTTTGGTTATGATTTGTACTTAATTGCATGTTTAAGTTCTGATGTGATGAATGATGGAATATGTATATCTTCACACGAGGATAGTGATAATTATACTAGTAGTTTTATTGAAACGAGAATTATGGTTTCTACAATGGAATATATCCAATTCTTTTGCTGGTAACGTCAACAAAAAGATTCTCCAAACATGTCTTCTATAAATCTAGTAAACATCTTAACAAGGACCTGGAATACTTTATATATACTTTCTCAACTCAATTTAAAATCCAAAAATCATATAAAAAAAAAGTTCAAATATAGAAATAAAAATCAACAGATATATATCAAAAAAAAAACATCAAACTACATAGAACGATACCAGAGTGCGCGAACCAATGAAGGCTTATCTATAAGCCACTGAGATTTCTTTAATTCTCCAAGCTATTTCCTTATGTTTTTGTTCTGCAGTGCTATATTCATGGTCATGGACAATTCTCATAACTTCTTTCAATTTCTCAGTCGAAGTAGCTAATGAATTATCTATAACAACGTAGTCATATAGTGCAATCACCTGGAAGATTTGGGATTCATTTTTGAAATGAGTGTCAATATAACCAACATGTTTCGAGGCCTTCAAAGCTGATATTAGTTCATCATCCTCTGCTGGTAATCCTTCACATCCCAATTGGAAAGTCACTGGCTCAGGACTGATTTCTTCCTCTTCGATACTAGCGACTGGATTCAAAGCAGGGGATAATATATTTGTATTATTTGATGAAGAATCCAATGAAGTGGAACTTGTGTAGGATGGGCTATTGTGCAGTAAACTGGTGATTGATGTCAACGATTTTCCATAAGCTTCACCAATGGCACCCCCAGGGTGTCTTTCACTGAATACTTTTTTTCTTTCATTGTAATCACTTATATATAGCTCAGCCAATGCGATAGAAGCAGCATCAGCCAATGCCAAACAAAGAGTTGTTGAGATTGTTGGTGCTGTTAATCCATAAGTTTGTTCTTCTGAGTATTGTGCAGGTAATTCTGCATAAAGCAAAGAATTTATTTGGTAGTGTTGTGACAATAACGAATTCTTCTTATTGGTTAATAATATTATTGGAGTCTTTGGAGAGATGTGTGGTAATAATTGTATGATTTCGGGTGATTTCCCAGAAGATGAGATGAAGATCAAACAATCATTGTTTTCGTGTCTGACGATTCCCAAATCTCCATGGAGTGCCTCACTTGGATGCAAAAGAGCTGAATGTAAACTTAATGAGTTTAAAGTAGCTACCACTTTCGCAGCGATTTTGTGTGATTTCCCAACACCAGAAATGACAATTTTGCCGCCTTTTAACAAAGTTGAGTTAAGAATGTCTAGTGATTTCTTTAACTGATTTCTGCTGAATTCAGAATGTTTATACTGATTAACCAAATGATGAAGCGAGTTTGTTTGGCTCACAAGAATTGAATCAAAGGTTTCCAATGATTGTTTAAGGTGTTCTTGGTGATGAGGTGAACTTGATGGGCGTGTACTTTGAGATTGTTGTTGCGGTGGGGCTAGTGAAGAGGACATTGTAGTAGATTGTAAAAAATTTGTTGATCAAAGACTATGGATTGAGTCAACAATCATTAGTGTTACAGATACAAAAAATTAGCAAATTGAAATTAATAAGTAGATATTAGCAAATAAACATCAGCAATTGATTAGAAATAGAACTGTCAATCACAAAAGTTGTCGAAGTCTCTTGTCTTTTGTGAAGTGTGGCAACCAATTTTTCTTTTGGGAAGGGAAAAGTTTTCACCCAAGGGACCACCGCCCTTGTAGCCTATCGTCCTATCTCTTCTAGGCTGTAAATTGTGAAAGGAAATCCTCACCGAGGCTTTTTACAATAATTTAGCAGGTAGAGGACGCCTTATCCAAGTTTCGATCCTTATTTGGTATATCAATAAAAGAACATTTTACATCATTTTGCTTTCCTCTGCCTTTTTTTAGATAGTTGTTAAACTTCCGTGAATTTCTACAAGAGTCTGGATTCAAATCAAGCAAGCCGCAAATACATGTTCGCAAAGCTTGGTGTACAAAATAGCTGAAGCGGAATGAGACTGTGAAATATGGTTGCTTTGTATCAAGTAGCTCTCAGAATAGTCCACGATAGGGTAAGCCTGATTTCGATTTCGATCAAGTTGACTTGTATCAACGTGTTGAATTTCACCAAATGCAACTCTAGAAGACTCAGACACAGACTCAAACTCAAACTCAAACTCAGGCTTAGACTCAGTAGAAAAAAAAAACAATTGTTTGTTTCTCAGTGAGCTTAATACTTGTCGACCCTGTTTTCACATTGTAGCAAATTGTTGTTTTTTGCAATCTTTTTTTTTATCCAACAAAACACTGGTAACTACATAAATTGATTATTGCTATACTCCTGTCGGACATTTTGAACTTGGCTACCAGTGTGTGTGTGTTTTTTATTGACTTGTAGCTCTATACATATATATATATATTGATGATAAATTGTTTCTTTAGTTTTAAATTTGTGAAAAGACGATGTCTACGGCAAGCTTATTGGCTTCTTTGATCGCTTGTCATGGTTTAAATGTTGTCACCAAAGAGATTTTGATGAACAACAAACAACGCTTTGGTCTTGTAAAAGCTCAATTAGCGAATAGTTTCAAATATAAAACTACCTGAAATTAAATTATAAGCTTAAATTTATACTAATTCATAAACTTTTGAACTCTTTTTCCGCGCAAGTGCAAATAATCACCAAATTTGGAAATTTTAACGAGTCAACACGATCTGACCCATTCGATATTATCAAAATTTGCCAAACAAACAGAAAACCAATGAACTTATCAGTCAATAATAGTTGTTGAATCTGGATTCATAATGTTTTCCACAATAATAATTTTTCTGTGCCTACTAATTCCGTTCTTCTTCCTTCCAGATATCATTAGATATCGCAAGGTCGACCTTTCTAAACCAACCCCTACGAATAAATTTCTTCTTGATCTTTTAAATCTACGTTATAAGGTGATTGCAATCATCAATTTTCACAGGTTACAATATACTGGTACCATTATTGGCCTTGAGCTGCATCCGATCAAGTCCTGTTCTCATTTGAAAGTGAAAAGCTGGGAAGTTGATGAGTACGGGTTGAAATATGATAGACAATACATGATTGCTTTTTGGAATGATAAGACCTCCTATTATGATGCTGTAACATTGAGAACTTGCCCAAAGTTCAGTTTGGTTAATATTGATTATAATTTAGAAGAAAATTGGTTTAAATTCACTTATCCTTCAAAAGGTGGTGGAGTTGCTAGTTTCAAATTACCTTGTGATGTTGATGAGGATTTCATTAGAAACAATCAAGTTGAAGGTGAATCTCATGAAAAAACACACTTGTGGGGGGTTAACTTCCATTCAGTGAATATAGGTAAGGCATTACCACGCCATTTTATTGATTCTCTTGGATTAGCTGATAAACCTGGTATTACATTACTTTATACTATTCAAGGTAAATTGGTCAAGACATATCACCCCAAACATTTGAAAGAAATGAGAATATCACAGTTTCATGACTACTATCCACTACATATTTTAACACAAGAAACTATCGATGAGTTGAATTCAAGATTACGTGAAAAGGGTCATTCAAGACAAATTGAACCAGCTCAATTCAGACCCAATATTGTATTGAACAACGTTCCCAAATACATTAATCCTGATGATTGGTATCGTCTCACAGTAAAAACTCAAGATGACGATTCAACTCACGATTTTACCACAGCTCATAGAACTCCAAGATGTTCCATTGCAAATGTTGACTTGGTTACCGGTCAATTTGATAAAACCAACTGTGTTACCAAGATCATGAGAGATTATAGAAGGATCGATATGGCAGAACCGTCATACACATTTTTAGGTCATTATGGGATTCACCATGATTCAGGTTATAAACTTTCAGTGGGTGATAAGTTTTTCCTCACTGAAAGTCGTATAAATACATACAAAGAATTGCTGGAATAAAACTTTGCTAATTTTTTTTTTTTTGATTACTGTACTTGGTAGACAACGCTATTTAAGTGTAGGTAATATTTCAAGTTTTTAACGTCTTTGTCATCTTCTTTATCTTCAAATCTTGCAAACCCCAAAGGGCCTCTTTCACAATCAGCGCAAACGATTAATCTTTCAATATACTGCTCAGGCTCAGTCTTTTGGAATTCTCTTGAAACGGCAATGTTATCAAAGTCCCAAGCATCATTTATTTTCAAAAAGGTTCCATCATGTTGCACATCTGTGGATTCTGAAGGCTTCAAGAAATCAACAGATTGGATTTGTAATGTATCTACTAGCTGTTCGGTTGAAGGCTTGATAATTCTAGCACCACATTTAGAATAAGGACATCGTATTATGGAAGAAAAAAGCTTCTCTTCTAAAACGTCTGAAAATGGAACGTAAGCCTCAGGCATAGCGTCTAGTTTCTTGTTACCGCAAGGGTTGTTATTATTATTGTTGTTGTTGTTTTTACGGAATTTGGCTAAAGCTTTGAATTAGCCAGCTGTGAATGAGTGTGAATGGAAAATTCGCGCTTTTTTTTATAGAGAAATTGGTTATCATACCTATATTGTTGAACTCTTTGTTCTGGTTTATTCATTTATAAAAAAAAAAAAACACCACTTTTTTCTTTTGATCCTACTACCTATAAACAACAATCAATGTAACAAGTACATGACTTATCTAGATCTTTTATCAATATCCATGACTTGCTCACTTTTATCCCGTGTCAATCACAAGTTGAGATCAGAAATTGGGTTATGACCTTGAACTGAATTACTTTGCAGATCTTGAAACTGATGAGATATAGCGATATAATGTAGTGATATGACATTAACACTACTTCTGAAGATGAACGGCGGCAGTAGTAGTAGTAGTAGTAGTAGTAGCAGAAGATAAGCCCGTATACTTGTCAAACTTGTTATACTTGTGGAATTACAGTTTTGGTTAAAGTGGGTAAGGCCACATTCCCTGCGTATTTATTACATAGCTATCTCGTAACATTTCAGTTGCATGCACAAATAAGCCATATAAACGATCGCCTTATCCATTCATTTGTAATATGAGGATTTGCAGTTACTACGAGTTTATAGTCATACAGAAACGCCTCTAGTTATGAGCTATCGATCATCGATATTACTGGCTTAGGTTAACTTAGTTTACCTCAATAGCATGTTTGGTTGTTATTGATCAGTCTATTGTAGGCCTCTAGCTCTATAATTACCAAGTTATGCGCGCACTTTTTACTCTTTTAAAAGCCTCCTCATGGTTAAATCAAAACAATCAGATTTTTAAAAGTCAGCCCGTTCCTTCATTCTAGGCAAACTGATTTGATTTTTCCGAACTAATTATTGTTTGAGATCAGATTCTGACACATCCAAGCACCACCCTTCTCGCCCCGTAATTAGCACAGGCGCTGTTTAAACTTATTATTATCAAAATGAGTAAAGACAGATTTCCCTATTCAAACAATCAAAGTAAAAAAAAAAAAATAAACTTTAATTAAAAGTGATATTATTTGAAATCTGCACATCTAGAACAAACCTCCTGCTGTAAATTAAAAGCATGATCATTTCTTAATTACCTGCGTTAATTAGTTCATGCTCAATTCTCAAACACTAATAAGGTTTCTTCTTATTCTATTCGCTGTTTTTTTTTTATAACTAATTCCATCAAAGAATAAAAAAAACTGGTTGATTATAAAAGAAATGCTGAAATCCTTGGGTTGATTTATTCTGCTCTCAAACATTCTTCTTTAATAACTGTGAGATACTGAGTTTTTATTAGTTTTCACATCACATCTCTAATGGTTTCTTTGGCCAACTTCGCAGGGACACTGCGTATTTTACAGGTTTTACTGGCGGTTATTATTATGGGGATATCTGGTAAATTGACAGTCAACAAGTCCACGCTAGAATCACTCACATCTGATTTAAACTCACTTACTGATGCTTCTACTGTGATTACAAACACCACTATCATTGATAGTACCTTGTCTCAAATATCCAACCTCATAAAACCACAAGCATTGACCTTAGCTACATCCGGTATCACTACACTTTCACACTCAATTTTGAGCGCTTCAGCATTAGGCTTGACATCATCAAATATTGAACCTAAGTTAGATAACACTGAGAGTCTCTTTACCTTATTAAAAAACGCTTTGTCTAAAAAAAAGGCTCAAGCTTACGGCACAGGTATTAGTGTCAGTGAGATTTCACTAATTGCTCTATGGTTCACAACTTTCACTTATCGAACTGCACAATATGGGAGCTGGAATTGTAACAAAGTGGAAAAGTTGATGGATCAATACAATATCACTGACTCAACAACTGGTGACGATTTAACTGACTCATTGGGGATTGATAGTTATAACCTCACTGATATTTTGGGTGATACCACGGATTCTGACTTGGCTGATATAATTAACGGGTTATACAATCTAACATCGCAAGATGTGTCAATAACTAGATGGAACGAAACGAGTGAGGAAACGAAACAACAACTTCTAATTCAATTATCCCAAGATTGCGTCATGAAGAAATCAACAATTGCATTATCGTTCTTAGGCTTCTTCAGTTTCATATTTACTGCCGGTTCAGTTGTTGGAAGTGCTTATAACCTCACGAACTCTGCATCCGATAAACAGGACATTGAAAAGGGCAACTCAGGTGCTGATACTGGTCAGACGGCTAACCCTCAATCTCAAGGCGGAAGCGATACTGGTCAGACGGCTAACCCTCAATCTCAAGGTGGAAGCGATACTTTGACAGCTAACCCTCAATCTCAAGGTGGAAGCGATACTGGTCAGACATCTAGCACCAAAAGATTGAAATTCAGTTGTGCCATTCTCTTTCCAACAGTTGTCGTCAAAGTGCTGGAACAGGGACAATCTCCCAAATCTAATGAATCAAAATAGTCGGTGATATAGCTATTGAAGCAGGAAAGAAGGTCAGATAACTTTTATTAAAGTATTTAGGAAAGTAACAGAAACTGAGTAAATCAAAAAAAAGCTTAAACAGGAAGCTATTTTTTTATTGCTAATTCTATAGTATTATATGTAATTTTGAGCTTGGAAGTTCGGAGCAGTGATGGTTCATTAATAGTAATAATTTATAAATTATAGCGGAAAAACATTCATCTAGTAATTTTAAGCTAAACGATAACTAAGACAATGATTAGAGAAACCCCAACAGTCAACCATGTATTAACTTCAGGTGTTGTTCCTGCATTAATCTCTTGAATCCCAAAGCTAGCACCAGTAGCACAACTGTCTGATGTTGTGGTTGTAGTTGCGGTGGTTGTAGAAACTGCAGTGGTTGTAGCAATTGCAGTGGTTGTGGAAACTGCAGTGGTTGTAGCAATTGCAGTTGTAGTTGAGATGAAAGTCTCAGTAGAAGAAGGTGAAGCAGTAAAAGTGGTCGAACCGACAGTTATTGTTGTTGGAGAGACTGAGGTATAAGTATAGGTAGAAGTTGCAATTGGATAGACAGTCTCACCATTTGAAATGTATTCAGTAATGGTTGAGGTAATGTATGAGTTTTTGGTGACATAAATGGTTGTATGTGGGATGAATTCTGTTATTGTTGTAACGTGGGTTTGGGTGTTTAATCCATAAATGAATTCGAAGGTTTGGGATTGAGTTTCAGTTATTGGCTCATAATCGATGGTACTTAGGAAATCAATAGTTTTTGTGTCGCCGACCCATAGACTATTGGATAATGTTAATGTGGTATATTGAGTGCCTGTGACAGTGTAAAGATCATAATCATAAGTAGTATAAGTAGTGGTGAGTGGTTGGTAGTCGGTTCGAGTGCTGGCTGTCAAATCATATGTCGTATAAGTGTAATTCCAATGTGCGTAAGTCTTTGGTTCATATGTGGTGATGACACTTTCAACTGGAGTATAGTATGTTGACGTTTCAACATATGAATTAGTAGATGTCTCAATGCCATAGCTTGGAACCGGCAAAACCAATGTAGACTCTGACAAAACTTGAGACCATTCAGTTTCAACTTGTTTCCAGCTTGTAGTAGATGCAGATGCAGGAATAGTGGTAATGGATACAGAGATTGAAGCTGATTGGGTATAAGAGGTCTCAGTATAAAGCACATTTGTTTCAACCTCAGTGTCGGTATACGTTGAAGTAACAGGAAATTGATACGTGACAGTTGTGAGGATAGTGGAATAGATAGAGTTAGCAATAGTCTGGGTGGTGTAAAATGTTGAAGTAGAATAATAGACATTAGGATTTTGTGTGATAACAGGATTAGCAGAAACGGTGACAACAGGATTAGTCAAAGTGGTAGCGATAGAATCAGTTGAAGTAGCGACAATAGGATTTGCTGAGGTGGTAGCACCATTAGCCGCTGTGGTAGGTGAAGGAGTAACAGTGATAGCGCCTGGAATAGTAGTGGAAGTTGACGTTGAGGTAATTGATGTAGTGGCTGTTTTCAAAGTAGTAGAAGTAGTAGTAGGGGTAGTAGTAGTAGAAGTAGTAGTAGGGGTAGTAGTAGTAGAAGTAGTAGTAGGGGTAGTAGTAGTAGGGGTAGTAGAAGTAGTAGTAGGGGTAGTAGAAGTAGTAGTAGGGGTAGTAGAAGTAGTAGTAGGGGTAGTAGCTTCAGTTGTTGTCGAAGTAGTGGTGATTGCAGTGTTAGTGTTTAAAGTTCCTTTCAAAGATTCAGCAGTCGTGATAATCTCAATCCCGTCAGTGAAGTCAGGATTGGTTCTATAAGTATAAACTGGAGTGGTTGTTTGAGCCAGAGCAGTACAGAATAACAAGCAAAATGTGATTAATCTCGAACTGTTGTATAGCATTTTTCTTTTAGTTTCTATAGCTCAAACTAGTAGTCTTTTCAACTGAAACAAAGCAGATCTAACCGCTATTTATAAGAATCCCAAAGATAAAACTTATATAAACAATATAGTTACGCGTTTTGGGCTATTACGCGTTTGTTTGTTGTTTGATGCTCATTTAAAATTCTCAAAAGTAAACAGAAAGTTTAATGCAGCGTCATCTAAAAAAGTCAAATTAAAAATGCACTTCCCCTATGCAATATCATACGCATAAAATGAATTGGTTCTGATTTTCTGCATAAATTCAAACAACCTTAAACGTGTAAGATTTTATGGTTATTTTTTGTGCTTCAGATCTCTATGACAAAATGCATCACACTAAACTCAATTTAAGATTCAACAGGATCAATCCTTCTTTCTGTGATGACGCAGCCATCCAAGGTCGTAAAGTCAGGCCATATGGCAATTCCCGATCCAATAAATCAGTTATGTCAACAAGGATCGTCATTGGAATAAGAACGAAAACGAAATTGTTGACGGCGGCTAATTGTAACGCTGTGCAACTCAATTGATTCATGAATGATTAGGATCATATCTTACAGACTGGCGTTGAATAACCAATACTATGACAATGTACCCTCTTCAATATTCGGTTTCTATGCAAGCATTTGGACACCTAATCACAATAGATTTCAACCTTTCTATTATTGAAATCTTTGACTTTTTATATCAGCCAAAGGTTTAAAGTTTCAAGAAAACACTAAATATATATTACATAATCATAAACTATCCAATAAATATTTCCGAAGTTCAGTTTCCCAAAACGGAAATCAAGGTTGAGGCCCGCAGAAAGTTTAAATTCTCCAGGTTTTTTTGAGTTTTTCCAGCCGGTGGATTGTGGAATAACCTTTTTTTAGAGCCGCTTATGTTAGAGACTAGCGATGAGTTAATAGCAGCGTAGAGATAAAAAGGAGAGTTTTTAGTTTTTGCGGACGAGATTCCAAAGACCTCAGAGTATACCAGTATAGGTGTTGGTATTAAACTGTATATAGCCACCGCTTCGAAGCTTGAAGAATGAAGAGACATGCTTTCCTTCCGTTTAAGCAGTTGAAAAAAGACGGGGCACCAAATTAAAATAAACAGAAATTGAGTATAGCACGACAAACCCATTACTTTCTGTAGAAAAGAAAGAGAAGGTAATATTGCTTTAATTATTCCTCTTTCTTTCACCCTCTCTCTAATCTGCTATTACACATCGCTAGTATCTAATCGCAAAAGCACAACCTCACTACTTAAACAGCGCAAATCGTCTCTATCTTCTTATCTCAGGGTTTTATTTCAAATCCCACCCCATAAAAATTCGTCAACGCTTTTAGGAGAAAAAAATTTAACTCCCCCAAAAAAACACACAAGTTCCATATTTCGACCATCAAAACACGACTGCTAATCCAGCACATATAATCTTCTATTTCAACTGTCTTTGTTTGACAATAAACAGCCTATACTTCTACTCATCCATACCACACTATCGGTCTTTTTGGTTCACATCTTCCATTGGTTGTCTGTTTGGTTAGTTTCCTTCTGTGATATTGCCCCTACTTTTGACATATAAAAAATGGATTCATCTTCAACAACAATACACGACACAGCAGATGTAAGCGTGTCCCCAGATGAAAACCCTTCTTCAGACTCCAACTCTAATCTAACAAAGACAGGGAAAGCAAGAAAACAAACGGTTAAGAACCCTGATAAACCAGACCTTCCTAGACCTTATAAATGTCCAATTTGTGAAAAAGCCTTCCATAGATTAGAGCACCAAACAAGACATATAAGGACACACACCGGTGAAAAACCTCACTCTTGTACTTTCCCCGGTTGTTTCAAGAAGTTTTCAAGATCTGATGAATTAACAAGACATTCAAGAATTCATAACAACCCAAACTCAAGACGAAGACCATATACTTCCAAGAAAAACAAAATTTACCCAGCAGTTACCGGTGACCCATCGCTTCCAATCACTCCATCTACATCCAGTTCAAATATCGAAGAAAACCAACATCTTAAAGATGATGATGATAATGAAGAGCCTAATCCAGATAATCCAGCGTCAGCACCAAATTCACCACCAAGAGCAGCTGAATTTAGACCAAATTTAACGAGTTCTAATAGTTCATCTGTATTTGACATTAATATTTTGGCAAAGGCTGCTGCGTTGGAATTAGAAAAAGAACAAAATTTACAACAAGTTAAATCCTTACCTTCATTGACAGCATATTTTGGTAATTCAGCCACCACTCCATCAGCCAACAGAGGATCGTCTTCTTCTCTTACTCCTTCAGGATTCAGATTACAACAACCTCCACTATTAAAAACAGCGTCCTCTACGACTTCACCAACATTGCATCATCCGCATCTTCATCACCCACATCCTTTCAATTCATTATCTTCGCTGCAGAGAATGACGCCGTTGCGTGTTGGCTCCCCAACCAATTCTATTGGATCAGCTACTACATCCAATACCAGATCAGGTGCATTATTGATGGGGAAATCAAAATCAAATGTTTCATTATCTTCATTGAATGATAATTTGGAGGATGATTATCATTACAACCATGATCGTTTCAAAAAATCAAGACCCAATTCTCCATCGTTGCCAACTTCTCCATTAATACAATCAAATTCTTCCTTCACCTCCTTAATTTCATCCAATTCAAATTCCTACACTAACCTTCATTCTGCATTACACCATTCGTTAGGCATGACTAGTGTGAATAATGTTCCGCAACAAGCCAAATTCAACTTATTGGGTAAGACTCCAGAAGCTACTCCATTACAAACACCTGCCGTATCACCCAGACTAAATCCAAAATCAACAGATGAGTTACCCCCACTGAGAAGTCTGGCGTTGAGTTTTCCCCTTGATCTAAACAATCAAAGCCAAAAGCAAGTTGAGTTTTCAAAGCCTCATCAACAAGGTCAAAATAGATAGGGATAAAAAGTTATTTAGGGAAATTATAAAATAGAAAGAATTTTGAAATCGTTAATTGTGTTATACAATACCTAATTAATGGCTCCAGATAATAATTGTAGTTTTATTCAAAGTGTCACTTACCGGAACTTGTAAAATACATCTTCTCTCCAAAGAACAATTGAAAAAATTCCATACAAAACTTAGTACACACTCAACCTAACTTAACCTCTTCAATCAAATCGTCGCTGAGATTTTCAGTGTTTTTATTATTAGCCTCAACCAAAGCTCTCAAGCCATCTTCACCAATTTTATCGATCATATCTTGAGTTTTGAATGTTTCAACCTCTGTTGTTTTAAACTTTCTTGCAAATACACCATCCCTAAACAAAATATCCAATTCAGCATAGGTTCTACCTTTAGTTTCAGGGAACTCAAACCATGCCCAAATCAAACTAACTAAGGCAAATCCAGCCCAGAATAACCCAGTCTTGGCCTTCCAATTCCATGCAGTTGGATTTAACATATATGGTGTGACGATAGCAACTGGGATACCAGCAATGTTATACAAATTACGTGCAATAATCACAGTTTTGGTTCTAACAACAGCAGATGGAATCTCACTGACAACACAAAAGGTCAAAGGTCCAATGGTTGCATCGTAAACAAATGTGAATACCAATAATAAAGTTCCAATAGCCCATGAAGCTCCACTACTGTGTGCAAAACCTAACCCACCTACAATAATCAAAATGAAAAAATTCACGCATAACCCACCAAAGTAAATATCAAATCTTCCAAATCTCTGCGATAAAATCCATGACAATAAAGTTCCCAACAGCCCCAGGGCATATTGAATAATCGAAAAGGTGAATGACATACCACTACTTAGACCTGCTTGAGTATAGAAATATGTTGAATACCCCATTAATGCGGAACCGGTGATGTTTTGAATGATCCAAATAATGGATGCGATTCTGGTTCTTCTAAAATTATGTTTTCTGAAACAATCTCTGTATGAAATACCTGAAATATCAGTTTCTTCTTCTTTGATTGTCAATTGCATTTTGTTAAACATAGCTTCAACCAATGGAGTAACATCTGGCATCTTTGAACTTGGACTTAGCAATCTTCTGATGCTATGTTTAGCTTGTTCATTTCTTCCCTTTTTAACCAACCACCATGGTGACTCTGGGGCAAAAAAGATACCGATGATGATTGGAACTGGCCAAACCCATTGGATTGCAAAAGGAATACGATAAGAGGTATCAGAGCTTGAATTCAAAGCGGCTCTTAGGATACCGCTACTCAATAATTGACCAAAAACCCAACAAGCATTATTCCAACTTGTCAAATAAAGTCTTAAAACCAATGGACACACTTCTGAAGCATAAGAAACACTCAGTGTTTGAAACATTCCCCATGGAATACCCATAAGGATTTCACCAACCAACAACACCTCAACATTTGGAGAAAAGAAAATGATAAAGATAAACCCGATAACACAAGTCATACCTCCAATCAAAGTTTTTCTATATCCATATCTATCAGCAATATACCCGGAAGCATATAACCCAAGAATCTCACCAACATTAACAGCCATTGATAAAGACGTTTGCCATTTTGCAGGAACTTGGTATTCTCCCAAGTCTTCATAATACTCTCCATATTTTTTATTAAACCCTGGGAAAGCATAGAAAGAATTCAACAAGTTTGTATCATAACCTTCCATAATAAGAGCAGCTGACAAAACGATAGACCAGAAAGCGGCTTTTGGGAAAGTTTTTATACCCTCTTTCAAAGGCATCACTTTTTCAGAATGCTCATTATCTTTTGCATTAGCGTTGATGTCTAAAAACTTTGCAAGATAATCATTGATCTGATCATCTGAAATAGAGGTTGTTCTGGTTTCCTTTTTGGAGAGACCATCGTTTATCTCAATGACCTTTACAGGGTCTTTGATATCTTCAATAAACTGAGTTGGCATTGATGTGTACTGTGACTACTTAACGAGAAGATCTTACAAAGAGAAGTGTGGAGAAGGGGGGAACGTCCATGAATATATATACTTTTCCCGTTGAATCGATTCAATATTTCATGTTGCAACGTCTAATCTGTCGATATTGCATTTGAAGCGTTTGGGCAAATGCCCAGCCAAACAGAAATGGGGTAAGAGGTGTGTAGAGTTTTATCAGTCTCGCAGGTAATTCTGTGACCTCAGTTTTCCATCTTTTAAAGGTGTTCATTTATCGTCATTCGATTATGTCAAACAATCTGAAAAAAGCAACGTTAATTTTCCGGGGTAAAAAAAAAAAAAAAAAAAGCTACTGTTACTCACAACAGCTGTTCTAGAATGAACGTCTACACATTCAATGTATCGATAGTTTATGAAAATATGAGCTTTACAGTATTGTTATTGTATGACCACATTCAGTAGCTACAATTCTATATACTCAAATTTAAACACCTGAAGATCTGACGATTTAGCACCCTATCACGGTTGACGTGTCAATTTTCGAGTCTTTGTCGTAGTTTAGTCCTCGTGCATTGCATTGACACCTGGTGAAACGAGCTGGGGGAGGCAGCAAAAACACTAAAACAACTTTCTGGGTAATGACTCAGTTATGTGCAAGGCACTGATTCATTGGATGTCTATCTGCAATCTGTACAAACCTTGATCTTCAAAAGGACCTCCTAAAAGACAACAACTACCAAATCGAGATAACCTTTATGTATTATCCTACTCAAAACCAGAAAAAAAACAATAAAAAGAATCCTATATTCATGAGGTAAAAAGGACCAATGGAGGATTCTCTTGAAATCTCAGCGAGAAAAATTGCGATAGTTTTACCGATTTTAGTACGTGAAAGACTATCATTTCATCATAATAAAATTTCCCCGAATTGCCAAGTGTACATGTTTTAAACACTTAGTTTGACACGGCATTCAATTGTGATTAAGAAATCTTGCATAAACCCTACACACATGACCTTCTGGCTTTGGAAATAAATCTTGGAAACACCACTCTCTGTTCATGAGTGTCCAGCGATCTCTTTCAGTTCTCGCACTCAAAACAAATATCGGCATAATTAACATATGGAACAGGACAACTATATAAACAAGACACCTCCATCGTTGATCCTCTCCATTCAATCCATAACCACCACCACCACCACTACTACTACTACTACTACTACTACTACTAAATACTAAACACTACGAAAAATGACTATTAATTACCCTTGGTGGAAAGATGCTGTTGTCTACCAAATTTGGCCTGCTTCTTACAAAGATACAAATGGTGATGGTATAGGGGACCTGCAAGGAATTTTATCAACCCTGGACTACCTCAAAGATCTAGGTGTTACTGTTATTTGGTTATCTCCTCACTATGACTCACCTCAAGATGACATGGGTTATGATATTTCAGACTACAACAAGATTTATCCAAAATATGGTACTATGGAAGATATGGATCTCTTGATTGATGAGATCCATAAAAGAGGGCTAAAAATTATTTTTGACTTGGTTATTAATCATACATCGTCTGAACATGCATGGTTCAAAGAATCAAGATCTTCATTAGACAATCCAAAGAGAAATTGGTATATCTGGAAGAAACCACGGTATGACGAAGCTGGTAATAGACACCCTCCAAATAACTGGCTTTCCTACTTCTCAGGATCTGCCTGGGAATATGATGAACCAACCGGTGAATATTACTTGAGACTGTTTGCAAAAACCCAACCTGACTTGAATTGGGAAAATGAAGAAACTAGAAATGCTATTTATAAAACTGCTTTGGAATTTTGGTATAAAAAAGGTGTTGATGGATTCAGAATTGATACAGCTGGAATGTATTCTAAAGATCAAGACTTTCCTGATGCGCCTATCGTTTTCCCAGATAGTGAATGGCAACCAAGTAGTGGTTTCACTAATAACTATAAAAGAATTCATGAGTTTCATAAAGAGATGTACGAAAAAACCTCTTCCAAATATGATGTTATGACTGTCGGTGAAGTTGGACATTGTTCAAGAGAGGATGCTTTGAAGTACGTTAGTGCCAAAGAAAAAGAGATGAACATGATGTTTGTCTTTGATCCTGTCGATGTTGGCTCAGATAAAGGTGATAGATTTAGATATCATGGCTGGAAATTACCAGATTTCAAAGAAGCTATCAGAACTGAAAGCGAATTCATCAAAGGAACAGATGCCTGGTCTACTGTTTTCATAGAAAACCATGATCAACCTCGTTCAGTGAGTAGATTCGGCAATACTTCAAATAAGGTCTTCCATGTTAGATCTGCCAAATTGCTTGCTTTATTACAGGCAACTCTAACTGGAACATTATTTATTTACCAAGGCCAAGAAATTGGTATGTCAAATGTTCCAAAATCATGGGATATTTCAGAATATCAGGATATCAATACTATCAATTACTGGGCCGATTTCAAAAAAAGATATCCAAATGATGAGAAGAAAAGTAAAGAATTGTTTGATGTCATAAATCTGCTAGCTAGGGACAATGCTAGAACACCAGTTCAATGGGACAATTCACCACATGGTGGATTCACCACTGGTACGCCTTGGACCAGAGTCAATGATAATTACAAAGAGATTAATGTCAAGTCACAAGTTGATAATCCAAACTCAATCTTGTCTTTCTGGAAAAAAGCTTTAAAGCTAAGAAATGCGCATAAAGATGTCTTAACCCATGGCGATTTTGAGATCTTGGACTTTGACAATGAGAAACTTTTCTCTTATACTAAAACTGACGGTGGAAAAACAATGTACATTGTCTTGAATTTTAGTGATGAAACCATTGATTTTGAACCATTAATCGAAGGCAACTTAGATTTGGTCCTCTCTAACGTTGATGAAATTGGTGGTGATCATTTAATTCCTTATGAAGGAAGAGTCTACTTAGTCAAATAAATAGTGAATTCACATGAATCCATGTGTTTGTTTATATACTAATTTCGTTTCAAAACCAACATAGATATTTTGTAGTATAAGCTAATACAAAAAAAAAAAGGATCAGTCATAACTTTCATGATTTAATACATATTAACAAACATCCAAACAAAAAAAAAGAAAAAGAAAAAAAAAACAGCAAGCAATTATTAAAAGGGGTATTTGGTGTTGTACCAACATCAAAAGCAAACTAATAGTCATGGGATGTCAGCCCACCAGTTTGATAGCCAATAGGACTATTAAAATTTGATGGGAGCTGCTGCAAGAATGGAGAAAGAGTGAAACTTCCCATGAAGCTATTAGGGGTCTCTATAGCATTCAACAATGATCTCAAATTGTTAGAACTCAAGTCTCTTATTAATTCTTGATTTGGATTGATGGTTGGATCTTGGATAATTGGATCAATTTGAACAATAGAACTCAATAGATCATTATTATCATTCTCCTTGATTTCGATATCGGCTGAATTATCATTATCTTCTAACAACTCCAGTGAACTCGATGGACTTGAGGATAGTTCAGTTATACACAATGATCTTCTCGAATTCAAAACATTGCTAATCTTGTAAAACAAATTATGTGGTAATTCCATATCGTTTTTGAATCTAACAATCATGTTGAAGACAGTGTTCATTTGATCGAACGCCAAAGAATTATCTATTTCGTTATTGGACATCATAGTGAATGAATACAAAGAATCGGCAACTTCCAACAACTTCATAGAAACGCCAGGACCGTTTGATTCAAAAGCAAAATCTGGCAATCCTGTAGTGGCAGTCAAAAACTCGTTTGTTATCTTTAATGGATACTTTGCACTGAAACAGTCATCTATCGATGAGTTCGAACTTGGGTTGATCAACAAGTTTTCAGATGTAATTAACCAAGCAATACTTTGAAACCATACTTTTGAAACCAAAATGTTCACTTTCTGTGAATCCATCAAAACTTGTTCATTTTCAATCTTACGTCTCAATTTTTTTTGTAATTGAAAGATCCATTGTCTTTTAACTGCTGATGGCTGACTCTGGAGGAAGTCTTGTAGCATGGAAATGTTTGAATATTTAAACATTGTATTGTGTTCGTTTCTGGTTGTTGTAAGTATCTTAGTCTGTAATTCTTGAAAAAATTGCTTATCAGTAATAGCAAACACCTGAACTAATTCTGTAAAACCAAGCAAAAGATCAGGATATTCTTCATCCTCCAATGATGGGATTGGAATAGTTGGTTCCAATAAAACTGGAATTCCACATTCAAAGGCAACAAACCGTTCAGTGACTAATAATTGGTAATATATTTTTCTGTTTCTATGTGTTTCGGCACCAGATTTACCAATGTGGGTATTTGGATCATGCAATTTCAAGACATGTGCAATTGAAATTGCCTCACGAAGATAAACAAGTCCTCGTTGTGCACCATTTGGAATGTTACAGTAATAAGTATGTAAGAAGTAATTGGTCAACAAAACCTCCATTGTTGGAGATCCTCTTAGTTCAAACTCATACATCACTCTTCTAGCTTCAGTAGCGTATTGGTGAGGTGTTGGATAATTACCCAGGTTTATTGTATCCCCTGCAGATTTCATGAACTGTCTATGTCTTGAGATAACGGCACACACAGAACAAGATAGCGCATATTGTTCAGCCATCGATGGGTCGTCGGTGAAGTTTAATGGTTCGTCTGTGACCTCAAATTTTGCATTCATTCTAGATGTCAAATGAGCGACTGATAATATTGGCCAGATACAGTAGTACCATGTTTGATAGATCTGTAAGAAAGGCAACAGTTGATTCAAAGAGAACGTCTGATGTGCGCCGTTTTTCTCAGCCGAATTCGAAGCATTTGTGATCAAACTGATGATTGAATCTCTAGTCTTTTGTTTGATCTTCTTTGGACCAGATTTATGGCGAATTCTCACGTTGGTACACTGAACTTCGTGATTCTTACAATTGGAACAGATTCCATCAGAGTTTGCTTGAAGGTCACAACGAACTCTTCTGATAGCACAGGCGTCGCATGGACGCGAATTTGTTCTTTTAGCTTTAGATCTTTGGGCGTGAGTGTGGGTGTGGGTGTTAGTGGACATTATCGTTATTTCTTGAGTACTGATCTTGTCAACGAATAAGGGTGTGACTTGTGTGGCTTGTGGACCTGCAACTTGTGATTTGTGACCTGTGAGTTATTACTTGTGAGTTATGAGTGTATAATGTAACTAGATGGGAGTTAAAATACAAAACAAAATAAAATAGCTTCTTTATGTAGAATCTCCTGAATCTCTCTAAAACTGAAGTGACCGCCCCGGAAATGTCATTTGGCAAAAACTTACGAAACCCCAGACTGGAAAGTTTTGGCCAACAAAAAAAAAAAAAAAAAAAAAAAAAAAAACAACAACATGGAAAAAAAAATGCGGGATTGTCAGGATTAGAAATAGCTTAAAACTACCGGATATGGAAATATTTCCTCTTTAAGATTAACTTTTGTGGTGCTGTGGAGAATAGACTAAATAGCCTATATAGTGAATATTCCTGCACAAATCTTCGGAAACACAGCTTCCGTTCTCCGCAATAACACCAATGCATTTACTCACTACACTAAGGCATAAAACTGCAATCATCTTACCTGTTATTGAGCAGTAGTAGTAGCTCAAAATTAACATGCCTCATCTGAAAAGGCATTCACAGAAAGTGAAATAATTCATACCTCGTATGTGCCCCCCAAGGCATATATACATGTAAATTACAACAAGGTGAGACTGTAAACCACACAGGAATTCACAGTCTACAATACTAAAACTCACATATGTAATCCAATGCTCAAATATTCATCTGTAAATTAATATTTGAGCAACAAGAATGACCTAATCTGTTACTTGTTTTTTCTTTTTGAATATAATATAATCAATAAATTAAATATAATATAATATAATATAATATAATATAATATAATATAATATATTTCATGGCAAAAAAAAAAAAGATTCACCACATCTATTTTTGAAGTTTCTTTTCAATATTTTGATTATATGGCTATTTTTTTATTTTAAGAAATTTGGATGGTATTAGTATATCAGAACTAGTAAAAGTCTCAAATGTAAGTTTTACTCAGGTTAAAATGAAGCCTTACATCCTAAGAATTATAAGCTGTCGGTGAAAATAAATTTTTTTTACCACTATTATATATTATTAAATCCCGAACAACAATAAAAATAGGATCTTTGGCCGAGTGGTTTAAGGCGTTCGACTCAAGATCGAATATCGTAAGATGCAGGCGTTCGAATCGCCTAGGATCCATTATTTTTTTTCTTTTTGCCAATTTTGATGCTATATTTTTAACATCCTCACTAACCTTCACAAGAACTGTTTTTCCCAATGTTTGTGATGTTTTGACTCACTGTAATACTCGGTTCAATTATTGTATAGGAGTCCTATACAATCGGGTCAAGCCATTGCAACCACCAACGTTCAGCAAAATCGGATCGGACTGAAATAACCAAAACAGTATAAAAAGTTGAAAATAAGATAATAGTGTCACGTGAAATTATCACATTTTAATAGTTGAACACAAGTTCCTTGTTATTATGAGCAAAAGGGAGGTTTTTACTTTAAATATGGAGTGGATTCTCGAATTTACCTGATTTAATTGAGAGACCCTTTCATCCATTTGATTAAACAGAAACAGATACAATGGCCCCATCCCATTTTGATACTTTACAATTACACGCTGGTCAAGATGTTGTTCCTCCTTACAACGCCAGAGCCCCAGCTATTTATCCATCAACCTCATATGTCTTCAATGATTCCAAACATGGTGCTCAATTATTTGGTTTAGAAACTCCTGGTTATATTTATTCAAGAATTATGAATCCAACCACTGATGTCTTTGAAAAGAGAATGGCTGCTTTAGAAAATGGTGTTGGTGCTTTAGCTGTTTCTTCAGGTCAAGCTGCCCAATTCACTGCTATTGCAAGTTTGGCTCATGCCGGTGACAACGTTGTTTCCACCTCTTATTTATATGGTGGTACTTACAACCAATTCAAAGTTGCTTTCAAAAGATTCGGAATTGAGGCAAGATTTGTTCAAGGTGATAAACCAGAAGATTTCGAAAAATTATTTGATGAAAAAACTAAGGCCGTTTACATTGAATCAATTGGTAATCCAAAATATAATATCCCAGACTTTGAAAAAATCTCTGAAATTGCTCACAAACACGGCATTCCATTAGTCGTTGATAACACATTTGGTGCAGGTGGTTATTTCATTAGACCAATTGATCACGGTGCTGATATTGTTGTTCATTCAGCTACAAAATGGATTGGTGGTCACGGTACTACCATCGCTGGTGTTGTTATTGATTCAGGTAAATTCCCATGGAAAGAATACCCAGATAAATTCCCACAATTCTCTCAACCAAGTGAAGGTTATCATGGGCTAGTTTTAAATGACGCTTTAGGTGACCAAGCTTTTATCGGACATGCTAGAATTGAAATCTTGAGAGATTTAGGTCCAACCTTAAACCCATTCGGTTCTTTCTTATTAATCCAAGGTTTAGAAACTCTATCATTAAGAGTCGAAAGACAAGCTCAAAACACCTTGGCATTAGCCAAATATTTAGAGAACTCTCCATATGTCTCATGGGTTTCATATCCAGGTCTTCAAAGTCATCCATACCATGAAAATGCCAAAAAATACTTGAGAAATGGATTTGGTGCAGTTTTATCCTTTGGTGTTAAGCCACTACCAGAAAAACAAGAAAACCCATTTAAACAGTCAGGACCACAAGTTGTTGACAACTTGAAGATTGCCTCAAACTTGGCTAATGTTGGTGATTCTAAAACATTAGTCATTGCTCCATATTACACTACTCATCAACAGTTAAGCCATGATGAAAAATTGGCTTCTGGTGTTACCGAAGATTTGATCAGAGTTTCAGCTGGTACCGAATTCATTGATGATATCATTGAAGATTTTGAACAATCGTTCAAGACTGTCTTTGGTAACTAGATCTTCGGTGTACGATACGTTAAATGATTCATTAGATACTTTTTTGCATACCATGTAGCGTAAAATAAATGTAATTTCACTGAGATATTTAGCAATAATATAGTGGGTATGGTAATGGGGGTTCGTCAATCCCTTTTAATGGTTGCAGATCATTATTGTTGTTACAGTAAACATCTCTGACATAAATCAGCTCATAAAAATCGAACGATTCTTAAAAAGGAGATTTACAATTTGTAAACCCGTGAAGCACAGAAACAACGAAAAAAGGTAAACATTAATGCGAGACAGCTTATCAGTTATTACTGCTCCACATCAAACGGTTTCCAGACACGTTATCTCTGAAAGATTCTGGTTCGTGGTTCTGCAGTTGATCCTGGTAACATGAACCATCACCTCCAGCCCTGACTTCAATTACAAAGTACCAAGTAAATGGAGTTAATGCATGAAATAGGTTCGCAAAGATACAACCGGCTAATCGCAAACCAAAAACAATGATTCTAATGGTGTCATAAGAGAGACCTGTAATAAGAATATATGATAACTTGAAAGCCCTACTAGAGTAAACAAACTGTGAGTTTATATCAGATCTGGAAATCGCTGCGTTTACTGTGAAGAGTCACGTGCTATGAAATTTCCACATTCGATCTGAGCGAATTTTTGGCAGCTCCAATTTTTCTCCAACAAGCTAGAAAAGAGGAGAAAAACTGTTGAGAAAGTAAACTTTAATTCCCAATTAGTTAACTGGGAAGAGCTTCAATAGGCTATTAAAGGCAACTACCCCTTCTCTGCCCCTCTGCTAATCTTGACTGCTGCCAGCTTGTGCATTTCCGTCTCCTAAAAACATCAACACTTTTGTGTCAAGTTCTACAGGATTGGAACTACAAATCTACAACTACGGAACCCCACCCGGAGGAAGTTGGATATGTGTACGTTGGACACCTACTGACTAAGGAGTAGTAGGGCCCAGGCGAGAATTACTGTCCACTGGTGAGTGCTCAAAGCTTTGCCACCCGAACATCTCGTGGACACCGGGACACAAGACATTTAGAACGCCCTTGTCCCATGTGAATTTTGAATTTTGTGTACAAAGTCATAACAAAGCTCTACTGAAAGCCAGGGTAGTGAAAGGCGTATCAGAAGATTAAGACACCGAGCCAGGTGAAATCTCACTGGAGTGTGGTTTGTTGTACGAGCTTGGTGTGTCCTCTTTGAGGCTAGAGGATCAACTTCAACCAAAACGTCCCGGGTGTCAAATGGCCTTTCGGTTTTAACTGTACGCAGTTAGGAGTTACGACTTGTGAAACTTTGTCTTTTTTTTCTTGTTTTACCGAAATTGTCGCTGGTTCAACTGCGGCTGGTGCATTTGGGTTAAAGTGAAAGCGATTCTGAGTGCTGATTGGTTGATTTTCAAGAATCTGAATGATGTTTAGAATCAACGTCCACCGCACCTTTCAGATTTGTCTGGAGCGTGTTTGATCATGTTTATCCGTTAGTCACCAGTCGGTCACTAAGTTTTTTGAGTTCGATTAACTTACCCTAGCTATATTCACTATCAAGTTAACGATTCACATGGTAAACGATCACAAAAACTAATGTCTTCTGACAAGTTTCTCATTCGTTGCACTGAATAGACTGAATAGATTGAACAGATTGAACAGATTGAATAGACTGAATAGACCGAATAGACCGAATAGATACCCAATAAAGCCCATACTTTCTTAGCTCAACCATTATTAACTAAACTATAACGATGTTAAGTTTGTTTTTGGCACATCTCTTCTATATTGTAGATTTTGGAATTTGGAGACTGGACCATTTGTTCTAACTTCTTCATGATGGAGCACTAAGGAATTAGAGAATTTTCCGTCCGGAGTTTCGTGCTAGACAGAGAAATTTCTCGATTGTTACTGAACCCTTAGAAACTGTTTTCAAACTGAATTGAATAAATGAGATAAACGAGATAAACTGTCAGAAACACATATAGTCTCCAAGCATGCTACTGTGATCCCAATGCAGAGGAATCTTGACAATGTGTCAATACAAGTAAGAAGTTGTGGTATCAAATCAATTTTAGTTAAGCTATCGATGACAACGTACGGAGTAAGACCGAGAGTCGGTTTAGATCATGATAATCCTGTCAATTAGGTGTCAATAAAACCTATAGTATCGGCGGCAACTGTACACAATGCACAACTATATTGTCAGTTGTACCACCTAGCTTATGGTATTTTTTTTAATGAATGATTATTTATAAAGCTACTATCGCTTTTAGGAACATTAGCAACTACGAATCCCCTCTTCCCAGTCAGTAGTGTGCAATTGTATCGTGGTTAACTGGGAGTACTGCCATCCCACAGTTATCCATACTTAGCCAGTCATAAAACATCACTTGAGTTGAAAAATGGACTGAACCAATCGTGAATTGGTATCACCAAAATTGGGTGTGTCAAACTTCGAATTAGCAGTAAAACAGACGAGACGGTGGTGTGCGCGTACCGCTGATGGCAAAGATAAAGAACCCGAAATGTAACTAAGTGATGCTACTGAAGATGAAAAGCGGTGAGATTTAAGCGTTAAAAAGGGTGGTTGAACTTGAACACTAGATTCAGATGATGAAGCTTCTACCAAACTACAATAATCTTGGAAACACCATTCTCCAGCTTGTTTGTTTTAGAATCTAAATCAAAACAGAAAACAAAAAGAAATAAAAAGCGGGACATGCAATTTGCGTCCTGGACAAAATACTGGCGATGGGACAAGAGAGACACACCGCTACCGCTAAAAGCACAGCTTCTTCAACTTCAACGACGAACAAAAATCTCATTTCGAACGCAAAAATTCACACCTTGTTTCCTTCTATTTTATAAATATCCAGAGGAAATCACCCAGTTTTCAAGACACCTAATTTCTATTATTTATTTCATTTATTTTCTTTATTTATACACTCGAATAACTAGATATTTGAGACATTTTGCTGCTAATATCTATTCAGTGAGAGGTTTCTGTTCCAAGTTTTAAGTACATTATACTCTTTTTTGTCTGGTTGTGCTCTCCCCTCATATCAAGTTTACATTAAAGAAATACAATCATAAAGCGCTTTGTCATGTCCTGGGATTACAATTTTAACACCCAAACCCAAACCCAAACTCAAGCGCAGTACATCCACTCGCCAATTACTACCAGTGGAGTCTACTCAAAGAATACTCTCGCAGAGCTCAGCTCTCAGCTACCACAAACTGGTACTAGTACCACGCCTAATAGCACCTTGAACGGGTCTATCAGCTCAGTTTCTTCTACAGAGTCTGTTTATAGTGCCAATCACAATCAAGTAACTAATATGGGCACACAGTTTGCAGATTTTGTGACAGAAAGCGAGATGGAAGCCAAACTGCTGCCACCAAATTTCTGGGGGGAAAGAGAAAGGGAAGAGAGAGAACGGGCATCTGTTAATGGGAAAAACACCATTGAAGAGTCCCTTTTTCTGCAAAACCAGCTGAATAATGGTGACGGCTTGTGGTATAACTCTAACGATAACAACATCAATCATTCCACTAGCACACAAAGCATCTTTGACATGAAATTTAGCAACTCTTTGAATAATCTAAACACTCATAATAATTTACCATCGAACTATACAGCTTCAACAACTCCTGTCAGTTCAACTACTCCTCCTATTCCTCATTTCAACCCTTTAAACATCAATAAGAACATCCCACAAACTCCTCAAAACATCAACAACACTATGGATTTCAACAACAATAACGTGCACTCACAAGCCTCCACTGCTTCCCAATTCTCCACTTCTCAAATTTTGAATAACACTCAAAATTTGTTACAAAATTATCAACAACAGCAAGTTTATTTGGAAACCCTGCAACAACAACAGCAACAACTACTACAGAACCCGATGTTTTTACAACAACAAGCACAGCTCGTTTCTCAACAACTCCAACAGCTTCAAATACAGCTGCAACTTCAACAACAACAGATTGAATCAACAAACCAGTTACTGAACTCTAAGAAACTGGGTGAAATTGATAATTCAAGCAACTTGCCATCTTTGACACAAGAAAACTTGACTAAATTACAAGCTCCATCTCCAAACGAGTCCAACCCAACTGTTTCTGCTCCAGGGGAATCCGTTTCAGGCTCAGACAATGAAAAATCAAACAACATTAACACTGAACTATATAAAACCGAATTGTGCTCTACATTTGCCAAAAATGGCGCTTGTCCTTATGGAACCAAATGCCAATTTGCTCATGGGGAACATGAATTGAAAAATATTGATAGAGGGACTAAATGGAGATCAAAACCTTGTGCTAATTGGGCAAAAACTGGAAGTTGCAGATATGGAAGCAGATGTTGTTTCAGACATGGAAATTGAGAAATCGCGTGGTCTTCCAAGCGTGAATTTGGTTTTTTTATTTATGTTTTTTTTACTGTGTTATTATAGAATTAATAGAGAGATGAGCTTTATAAGGAATGAGGGTATATGATCATTTTTCAATAGCGAATTGATTTCACAATACCTTTTTATTATACTTGTCTTTTTTCCCTACCTCTGCCTGTTGACTATTTTGTTCATATCATTTTATATTGTTGGTTTAACGTTTGGTTTTTTGAAGTGAAATCATCTAATGAATCTTTTACGTTTGGTTTTATAACATTTTTCTCTTACACTTTTGAAATTGAATGCTCTTTTGGATTAATATTTATTATATAATCTTTATTTATTTGGAATGATTATAATGTTTGTATTTATTTTGAATTAAACTGTAGTTTTTGAAGAGTCATTTGTTGTATTTTAGTATTTGAGCTAGGGGTTTGTTCCACAAGTTTGGATTGTCACCACAAATTAGGGAATGGCTATTACATTATTAGTTTTTCAGAGTGAAAAACTAATACTACAACATGCAACAAAATATATTTTAACAACCTCTCAATATAAATTAAAGCGCTGACAACCCTGTAGTTTGTTGTCATGATCTATCGAAAACTACAGACTGAGAATTGGTTTTCACCCAAGGCCATTCACCAATGACAACTTCTTACAACTTGAAATCAACGAATTTGTTCAAAACGTCTTAAGGTGAAACTGCTAGGAAAGCTGTTGAATTATGTGCTCATGAGTATTTATGTTCCAGTTCTTATATTTAGGAATCGATGAACATACTGGCGAGCACAGTAAATAAATTGGAAATAAATACAGATTCTATATTCCAATGAAAATCTGGGAACATTAACCAGCCAAAGCCTGAAAAAAGTAGTAGCATGTCAAACTCAGTTTTAGGTACGCTTCTAGATTTAATTAAAGATGCATTTTTACAAGAGTTGGGTTCTCACTGTATAGTTAACAATACCGGAGATTTCCAAATTCGGCAGATTGCCAATAGCTTTACAATATGATGAAGTACTTCATCAATAGCGAGATGTACTGAAATGTTTTTGTTTACTTCCTGAATAATCACAAAACCATTGAAAACTGAAAAACCTTTACTGTCAGATGACAACCAATGTTTGCAATGTCAATAGTGACAACTAACACTTGAAGAACTTGCGGGTTTATATCGCGTAGGCATAGATTAGCCACAGGGACTGTGGATAGTACAATATAATGATGACACAAGTTTTTATACAGTCGGTTTTTTATCATCGTGAATTAATGGTTATGCCAGGTTTCATTATTGTGAGGGAACGAGCCGGAAATGGGCAGGCTTTGGTCGCAGATTCTTACGATATATCTGCTATGTCTAGTTGCTATTTGTAATCGTTCTGTGGTGCTAATATTTGGCTGCCTGGTTGCATTTTCTGCACTTATTGAGGATTACCAAAAAATCACAATAGAACAAGTATATAAACTGTGGTGGAGTCCACGAAATGATGAGCGATGCCTAACTTTAAAAGTGTATCTTGTTTTTTTTGCTAAAAAGTATGTCTGATCAAGGTAGTTTATCGAAAGAAGATGGCCTTACTATTAATCAAAACCAAGTTTTTGACAAGTTTAAAATCCCAGATGATTTAGTCAATGACTTGACCGAGGATGACTACAACTTCCTTTTAATTACACCAGGAGGACATAGGTGGTATCAGTGGTTTTCCAGTACAGACACTAAACTTGAGAGAAAATTGATCCTGAAATTAGATCTTTTAATATTGCTTTATTTGTTCTTGTCATCTTTTGTGAAAACTTTGGATTCCAGCGCTGTCAGTTATGCTTACGTTTCTGGTATGAAAGAAGATTTAGGAATGTATGGGAATCAACTAACATATCAAAGTTCTTGTTATATGGCTGGGTTTATCTTTGGTCAGATTCCATTAACAATGTTGGGTACAAAATTTCCAATCTATTATTTCCTACCAATCATGGATTGTATTTGGGCAACATTTACTCTAGGGTTATTCAAAATCACAAATTATCATCAATTATATGCACTCAGATTCTGTATTGGTCTTTTAGGCTCTTTTTTTTTCCCAATGTGTCAATATATTCTTGGTAGTTTTTATAGAAATAGCGAGATTACAAAACGTTCAGCTTTATATTTCTGTGCCTCTCAAGTTGGTGGGATGACTGCTGGGTATATCCAAGCTGCTGCTTATGAAAATTTGAATGGGCTACATGGATTAAAAGGATGGCAATGGTTATACGTGATCGCCTTTATTATCACTATACCAGTTTCTGCTTATGGTATCTTTACATTACCTGGTTTGCCAGATAGAAAAAACTTCCACTCGAGATTTTTAACTGATGATGAGAAGAAATTGACTAGATTGAGAATGATTAGAGATGGTAGAAAATCTGATGATAAATTGAGTATTAAAAACACGATACAAACTTTGAAGGGTTGGAGATTCTGGATTCTGGTTGTTTTTGCGATTTTCTTCTCACAGGCTGATGGTATTAGTTCAAACAGTGGACTATCAATCTGGTTGAAAGAGGCCGGTTATTCTGTTTACCAAGTCAACACTATCACCACTGTTATTCCAGCAGTTACAATTTTCTTTTCCTTATTAAACGGTATTATTGTTGATATATGGCCTAAAGATTCCCATCCTTATATCATTGGTTATGTCGCTGTCCTGAACTTAATAGCTTCCATATTATTGACTGTTTGGAATATCAGTAAAGGCGGCAAGATGTTTGCATTTTTCCTTTCTGGTACTGCTGATAGTATAGCTGCTGTTTTGTACTCGTGGGCCAATATTATTTGTTCTGGTAATTCACAAGGAAGAGCCTTGACATTAAGTACAATGAATACACTGGGCAACACTTTTGGTGTGTGGGTACCTATTTTTGTTTGGAAAACAGTTGATGCTCCAAGATATTTGAAAGGTTATGCTTATAATATTGCCCTAGACGCAATGATGTTAGTGATGTTGGTTCCTTTGACATATCTATATAGAAAATCACTAAGATTAAAAGATTTGGAATCTGTTAAATCTGAATTTTAGCTTTTCTAAAAAATAGATAATGTCTTGACAGTTTGTTAATAGAGACGTTACATATGAGTATAAAACGAAAACTTTTGTGTTAAATAATAAATATAAAAAGCATGGTTAGAGTTTTGCACTAGTTTTGTCTTTCAACAATATTTCATCGTAGTATTGTCCAGGTATATCATAGTAGTTTCCAGTAGTACAGTTTTGTTTTTTAGTGAATAGCCAACTTGATTGATGATTGTATTTTGATCTATAACGATTGTGAATGTCAAAATATACTGGATTATCGTGATTGATCAATGTGGGAAGTGGTCTGTAGAGATCAGCGAAGCGTTTCGAAGTAGCATTATGAACCGTTCGACAAGTAAGCATCAGGTTGAAAGCATCATCTTTATCACAATACCCAACCAATTCAGAAAGCAAAATCTCTGTAGGTAATTTATCAATCATTATCAATAAAGGTGTAAATAAAACGAGACTGAAGCGAAAGGAGCCTCGTCAAAGCAAGAAAGTATAACTGGTCTCTAAAGATAGCATTAGTCACTCTAAAATTTCTCGAGGAAGCAGATCTGTATATAAATAGTAGAATCCAGCATCAAAAGTAAACAAAATTCGGGTGTTTACATAGTTTTGGGTATGATGGTTTTTGTGCATAGACACACTTTTATGACACGAAATTGCCTTGGGAATCGCGATGGTTCCGTCTTAAAATTGTTCACTAAACAGTACGTAGTTACACCGTTCAGTGGTATGACACTATGTAAACATACCATATCCCAGAACTCCTGAGTACTTTATAATCACAGGTTTTCAAGGTTGGGACGGATTTCTCAAGAACCAGCAGTTATATTGAATTGGTAAAAGCAAAAAAGAAAAGAAAAGGTAGAATGTATAATCAAACAACGAACGCATTTAAGGAAGAACATTATTAAATAAATAAACATATATATATATATATATATATATATACAACGAGCTAATGTGCAAATCTGAAATCTAGTCTCTTGTTGCCTTCATCTTTGGTGTTATGGATGTAATATTCTCTTTCAGAGTAATCCCACTGATTCCAAATTTTATCCTTTTGATGGTTTCTCCAAACATAATAGAGTTTTGTCCCTAAAAGATAAGCCACCATGAATATAGATAGCCAGAATAACTGTTCGTTTCCTCTGGTATATTTTGGTGCGTCATCTGGTTGATAGACATTTGCAGCAACAATTGCTCCAGCTTGGTTGCTCATGTTATATAAAGCTGATGATATGGATCTTGTTTTAATGGAGTTTGAGTTTCTTGAAACCCATGAAACATTTATAGCATGAATATATGGCTGTGCTAGTAAAATAGACATAATTAGGAAAGTACCAACTTTGTTTTCCATACTTCCAGACCACCATCTGAGAGCAGCGAGGCATGGGATGACCCACAACGGTGCAATCAATTCAATTAGCGAGCGTTCATCAGCATATTCTGACAACTTCGTAATCCCAATTAGAGATATAATATGGAAAATATTGTAAGGAATAGTCAATAAATTAACGTCAAATGTGCTGAATCCAACAGATTTCAAATTCAATGTGAAGTAGTTAGCAACTGTATTGTAAGGAATGAACGCAATAAATCCAATAAAATAAACTGGCCATAGATCATAATCCATTATTGCTTTCCATAATAGCTTTAACGTTAGTGCCTGTCTATTATGCATGTCACCTTTTGAAGGATCATCTCTCAATACCCTATTAACAACAATCTTCTCTTCTCTATGTGTAAACCAACCATCTTTACAAACACTGCTCCTTGTTTCAACTGCAGATGGAACGATAAGGAAGTATGATACAATCCCGATGATTAGAGTGAATACTCCTTCAATAATAAATAACCATCTCCAGCCAGCCAATCCCAAACATCCTCTCATGCGAAGTAATAAAAATGCTAATAATCCACAAAGACATTGTGTAGCTGCAGAAGAAGACCAAAAATATGCTAGTTTGATCCCCAGTTCTTTTGACGTAAAAAAATATGATAACCAAAGTACGATTTCAGGTATGAATCCGCCTTCCAAAAAGGCAATAGAGCCTCTAGATAATAAAAATGAAGTTCTGCCAGTTATGAATCCTTGTGCTATAGCAACCAAAGACCATATTACCATTTGAATAGGCAGCCAAATATCAGGCCCCAATTTCTTACATAGCATCCCAGATGGAATCTCTGCTAATAAAAATGCCAGTTTGGATACGGTGTTTCCCAGATTATAATCAGCTGTGGTTAACCCCAAATCTTCCAACATATTATCACTGACAGCTTGGCCCAAATTCCCACGGTCAATTTGTAGTCCAACAAACATGAAACAAGCCAATAAGGTAACTCTATAACCCAATTTTTTCAAAACAATGATTTCTTCTTCTTTATCCCACTGAAATTCAGGATCAAAATGGTGCCTACATTCATAATGGCACTTCTCATAAACTTTAGTCCAATACTCTGCAACTGTTGGATCTAGGAAGGGATTTGATGGGTCATACTGAGAATCGTAATCTTCTATTATCTCAATATCACTTGTGGTTTTTCTGAGATTGTTTAGCGACTTTTTGGTTATTAATAACCTGTCTCTTTCGGAATCTATTGATAGTTCACCGCTTGATCCACTCTTTATTCGTCTCAAATCAGTGAATGCCATGTTTTTTCGATGCAATCTATAGAGGTGAAGTTGAAGAAGATACTGGAGTTTCAAAGATGCCAAAACATTTTCGATCTAAAGGCTCACTATCTACAAATCTGTGCAGTTCTGGCATTTTTGTTCCTTTGGCTTTATAACTGATAATGAGGTCTTTCAGCGCCACATTTTGCACATTTTTGTAACCAAAGATCTAAGCGCAATAACCAAAAAAAACTAGCCACAAGTACTAACGGTGTGGTGAAGCAGCAGCTACGAGTGAAAAATCGACAGATAGGAGTTATCAAAAACTATATTGTTGGAGCACTTCGGCATGGATTCCTCTATTTCCTCGAGGAATAAACAAGGTCTCTACATTTGCAGTCAAAACTGCTGCTTAACATTGATACATTTTGTTGATCCAGTGGGAAAACTGTACCATCAATGCTGCAGCCTTGAATTTTAGCAGTTTGAGTAAAACCTTTATACACTCACAAATGTCTTATTCAGTGCCTCTTTCATTTGCTGAATACTTTCTGGGGTTGTACGGCAGCATCCACCAACAACCAAAACATTTCCAACGTCTTTCAATCTTCGAATATAATTGTCCCAGGAAAGCGTTCCCGATGTATTCTCAATAAATCTTCTAGTATTCGGATTCCATATTTCACCAGAGTTTGGATAAACAACGAGATTCTTTCCATTTAATCTCAATTTTTCTAACCAGCTTAATGAATCCAACAGTCCTAAACAATTTACACCAATGGCTATTGGTCCTTTATCATCCTTAAACAAATTTCTTAATTCATCCACCGTGGTTCCATCAGCTAAGGTTCCGTTCTTCACACTAAGACTCAAATAATAGGGTTTAGCTTTGTGCTTCATTAGTCCTATCAGGACTTTGATTTCTCGAAAGTTAGGAATGGTTTCAATAGCAATCAAATCAATCCTTGGATCGGCACACAAAACATCCAATCTTTCTTGGTGAAATTTCACCAATTCATCATCGGTAAGACTACCATAATCCCCAGTATACTCAGAGCCATTTGCCAGCGAAGCACCGTAAGGTCCAATACTTCCGGCGATAAACGTATCTGTTTTAGATGTTTTCACAGCGTCACTAGCAATATCAATGCTACGTGTAATAATATCCCTATATGATAGATCAGGAAACCATTTCTCAATTCCACTTTCACTGGTTTGATACGTTGATGTTAATATTATCTCAGCACCGTGTGAAATGTACTCCTGGTGAATTTTTTTAATTATATCTGGGTTTGTTATAACAGTATGAGTTGACCATAATGCGTGGCTCTGTGACTCCTCAGGAAGAAGCGTGCCTAAAGCGCCATCAAGAAGTAGTGGCTTTATTGGAAATTGCGATGTTCTTTTATGGACAACTTCTAAGAACCTTGACATATTCCTCTAACAGTTGAGTTTGTTAAAAGTCGAACAATTCTAATCCAATTTCTTGACGAAATTCAACTCATTTTCGCGAATGAACATTGTTGATCTATAACTACACATAAGTCTTAACAACAAACACATCAATATAACTAGAAATCTAACAATAGAGCTTGTCAATGACCTCTCTCATTCTCATAGTAATTTCTGGATTAGTCCTGCAGCATCCACCAATAATTAAAATATTTCCTATATGATTCAGCTCTTCCACATAGTTTTCCCAAGTTAAATTTCTTTCAGAATTTCCAACATAACGTCTTATGGATTCATCAAAAACCTCACCAGAATTTGGATAAACAACTAACTTCTTTCCAGTTTCTTTCAGTTTTCTCATCCATTTTAAGGAGTCGTTCAACCCCACACAATTAACACCTACAGCGATCAAGTTGTCCACATCTTGCAATATTGGTCTAAGATGACTCAATTCAGTCTTTCCGTCTGCCATATAATCGCCCTTGATACTCATACTGAGGTAAAAAATCTTCTTTTTCTGTTTCATCATTTTAATTAAAACTAGGACTTCTTGAAGATTAGGTATTGTCTCCAGCGCAATTATATCAATTCTATCATCGTTGCACATGATATCGATCATTTCCTGATGGAACTCAACCAAATCTTGATCACTTACTTCTCCATAATCACCAGTATATTCGGAACCATTAGCTAAAGATGCCCCATATGGACCGATGCTACCTGCAATAAATGCTTTTTTTCCAGTTTCCTTAACTGCATTTTCAGCAATATCAATACTTTTTTTCACAACCTCACTATAAATTAATTCAGGGAACCACTTCTTGACACCAATTTCGCTAGTTTGATATGTCGAAGTTGTTATTATATCAGCTCCTTTATTTATGTATTGTTTATGTATTTCTTTGATTATTTCAGGCTTGGTGATAACGGTGTGAGTTGACCATAATGCATGATTTTGTGCTTCATCAGGAAGAAGCGTACCTAAAGCACCATCTAACAGCAGTGGTTTGAACAAAGGCGACTGTGATTTCCTTATGATAATATTTTCAAACGATTGCATTTGAGCCATAGTTTTTAAATTGAATTGCAATTTAGTGGTAGCGTTTGTATGATTGCTTTATATACTCGAAGCAAATACCCTGTGTCGCTTTAACGTACGGCTTTCTAAAATGAATCATACTTTTGAAAATAAGCCCGGTGTTCAACAGTATCATGACTCATTGCTCACTATCTCCCATGAGTAAGCAAATAGAACCTTTTGTCTTTGGACTTTAGATGAGGCTAAATACAATATCAAAGGTCCATCCACTAAAAACGTTATCCGTTCGGTTATATGACTGTCAATACCCGGCTAAATAATAATCACGTCAAAGTTTCGCGACCCTATGAGAAACGTAACAGCACTAACTTATTGACTAGCTCATAGTCACAAGATATTCCCAATGATAAACTGATTTTGCCATTTATCATGGTGTTGTATGTGATTTTACAAACAGCGTTCTAACTGATTGTAAATATATCTGCAAAGAGGTTATTTTGGACTCCTATTTACAAATTGAAGAGTTTTACTTATTGTGGCTAATTTCTAAGGTTTAAGGAGAAGCAAATACATTGATCACCATATGAATTTGCCATAATGCGCCATAATAGACATATAGAGTCTCAAATTCTTGAGTGACTTTTAAAAGTATAAATGTCGTTCTAATTTCCCTTCAAAATACCACCATTGCCACATACAATCAAAAATGGCACCAACTGCGACTACTATTGAATCAGTCACTTCCCAACCTGGGAGATTAGACCTCAAATATTCAGATGGTGGTGATATTGTTAATAGAAAAAAACAATTTACACATGAATCTCTTAGTCTCATTGAAGAAAAACTAAAAGGTAAGCAATTTCCTGAAACTATATACGGTATTGATGTCAAAGTTGATGAAGGATCTTATAAGATCCGCGTATCTGATAAAGAGAAAGAAAGCGCAATATACAAAGCATGGCTACCAACCTGGGATCCAACTGATAAATATGAGCCCTATGAACCATTCCAATGGGAGGACAAAGGTTTGAAAGCTGATGCCAGTTTAAAAAACTTGTTTCTAAAGGGCCAAAATTCTGAAACTATTAAACACTTGACGCCAAAATTTGGTACTGAAGTTAGAGGTATCCAATTGTCTCAATTGACTGACCAGGGGAAGAATGATTTAGCAAAGTATGTTGCTGAGAGAGGTGTTCTGATTTTCAGAAACCAAGACTTTGCTGAAAAGGGTCCAGAATTTGCTGTTAAATTTGGCGAGTATTTTGGGCCACAACATATCCATCCAACCAGTGGGGCACCCGAGTCTACATCTAAGATTCATTTGATTTATAGACCAGAGACGATTAACAATGAAAACGTCGGGTATCTATTTAAGAAGCAAACTAAGAAAACCACATGGCATTCTGATTTAAGCTTTGAAGCTCAGCCTCCAACTATCACATTCTTAGGATTACTAGAAGGACCAGAGGCTGGTGGAGATACTGTATTCGTTGATACCGTTGAAGCATACAAAAGACTATCCCCAGAATTTCAAGAGATTGTAAAAAGATTGAAGGTTATTCATAGAGATGTCAACAAGCCTATTGTTTCGACCGATCAATTAGATCTAACTCGCCGTGGCATTAACACAGTTGTACATCCTTTAGTCAGAACAATCCAATCTACTGGTGAAAAATCTCTTTACGTTAACTCTGGCTTTGCTAAAGAAATTGAAGGGTTAAAAGAAGAAGAATCAAAAGCTTTGTTGGACTTTCTATTTGACCACTTGCACAGTTCAGTTGACTTGCATATTAGAGCTAATTGGGAACCAGGTACTGTTGTTGTTTGGGACAACAGAAGAACTGAGCATACCGCTTTGTATGATTGGTTCTCTAATAATAGACGTCATTTGTTCAGGATCACACCGTTGGGCGAGGTTCCAGTTCTGTAAATGAATTCAGATAGAGATTGGTCAATATATTTGGTTTTGATATATAATGATACTCATGTGATGCGTGTGTATATACCTTATTAGTAACAAAAAACCTTTGCAAGTCCCTTAAAATTGATAAATTTTGCAATGAAAGTAATCTTTTATGGCCTGATTTCTTTGTTTTTTCGTACTTTTATACTAAATATTCTATAGTATTATAGCTCTTTGAGTTTCCCAATATGGAACCTCAAAAACGTAACCATTTATCGACAAACAAACCAAACAAAAAACGTTTCTGTTTCCATAAAAAGTGATACAATTTCTTCAGAAGTCGTATGATTTTAACTTTATCTCTGTCCTTTTAATAATTAAAGGGATATGGTATTTGATGCATTATAAAATGCACCCAAATATCTTAACCATAGTTTTTCGAATAAGCTAAAATTTAGCATCCAAGTTAACAATGTCACTCAATCCACAACTTATTGCTTCTTTAGAAAATATATCCACTGAAATCAAGTCCGAATTTATCACTGATAACGAACCAAAGTCTGTTAATATTCTGAAAATACCAGCCATTAGTCGTCGTGCTGGTGGAAGATTCAGTTATGCCTTACCACCACAAGAACTAAACGCTGATATTTCACCTGAAGATATTATTCAGAGATCACCATCAATTTATAAATTGCTTATCAACTTATTTAATGTCTTGTCCACAACTGGTTCTGCCGTAAAGCCCTCCCAATATCGTTTGATTGATAAAACGAATGTTGGAACAAAGTTCTTTAAAAGTATATCTTCAAACTATTTGTTTGAAGGTATTGAGGTGCTTCAAATTTTAGAACATGAACGCTCTAAAGTTGTTATATCAAGAAATGAACTGAGCAAAATCCTCATTGTTGCTTTCTATTTTAATAGTGACATAAACTCGAAGACAGTGGACTATAAGCTGGTCAACAAATTCAATCAGTCAGGGTCAACCACGCTTAAAGACATCAAGGTCGTTGAAACGTACTATGAGGCTCTGGAAAAACTCGAATCTCAAAAAAGGATATTTGAAGCTGTTAAGAACCTGCTTTCCTCTGAGTCTGGTTATAAGCTAATTATTACCGGGCATTCTTGTGGTGGATCTGTTGCTTCATTGTTTGGTATAGAATCACAAATTCTAGGTTGGAATCCAACTATTGTTACATTTGGTGCTCCAAAAGTTGGTTATTCAACAGATCTCGCAAATAGTTTTTTCAAGCAAATTATTAACCTATTTGGTATAAACTCTGATGTTATTGATAATTCAGATTCATTTGTCAACCTCTTGAATCCAAAGAAGCCTTATTTTATCAATGTTGAAAGTGCTGGAGATCTTGTTCCATTACTTCCTGTATCTCGCTTTGAAAAGCTGGGTGGTATAAGATATGTCTTCAAGACTATTGTAGAGCCAAGTTCTGATCTGTTTTATCCGCCATTTTTAACCATTGATCCAGATTACCGACTGGAATCAAGAGGCGCTAAGAAATCATTCACAAGGTTCAAGAGAGCAATCTCAGGAACAAGAGAGACACTTAAAGATAAACTGGATAAGTATGCTATCGAATTAGGAGGAGATGAATTTGATGTGCTGACATTCATTACCTCTAAAATAGCCAAGAATACTAGTTTAGGAATTGCACATGACTCCTATGGATTACAAGTCAAACCCAAGATTTCAAGTAAACTTTAGGTTATATACTTAATAATGTTTTTTTCTGATTTTTGGTATAATCTAGTATCTGGTGTAGAAAACAGGTATCTAACACTTTCCCACTGAATAAAAAAAGTACACTTTCTACTTTGAATATGCGTAGTATTAATCACTCAGTGAGGAAATTCAAAATTCAGTCTAGAATTAACCTCGTCTGTTAAATTAGTAATATAATTAGCCTTTTCTCTTTTTGTAGAGTCTGTTCAAATTCTGGATCAAATAGATGACGACACTCATATTATGCTTTTTCATAGACCTGTTTATAGTGCTCAGCAACAACAGGATTCTTGAACAGATGTTTTAGGCCTTTTGATTTTAATGACGGTAATGTCTTCATTTCAGTCGTTGAAAATTGTTTCTCACTAATAGAGGTTTCGTTATTCTTTGACTTTCAGTGGAATAAGAATAGCATGGTGATCTGTTTTATGGTCGAGGACAATAATTGAACCACATATGGAAAGGACCTAACAGTATAGCTATATATGTCTTGGTAGAAAAAGCTCTTAGAATTCTATCATTTCTATTGCAAAATAACATGATTCAATAGACCATAGTAAAGTATCAATGCAACTCCTTTTCAATGGTCCAGTGGCTTGACTTATGCAGAGGGTTCCTGTTAAGTCCACTAATCCTGTAGATTTTTGACAATCGGTTTATAATCCCAAAAAAGAAGACTTTAAGAAGGGACACAGAATGGGGATGAATGGTTAAGGATTTAGCTTGGAAAATGCCATTTAAACTGTTGTTTGGTTGACGAATAGTGGCTATTTTGTTCTTCACGCTTCGCAAAATAGACGCTGAACTCTACTTCTCAGAGAGGATCAACATCATAAACGATCTTTATTATATGCAGTACAGTTGTCTGTGTAGTAGTATCAGCCATCGATTCTCTTCAATTTCTTGACTAATTCTGGGAATATTCAAATATCACATATAAGTAAATTTAAGCAAAGAAATCTACAATTAGTTATTGATCAACAAAAAAATCTAATTAACTGTATAAATATAAATAAGAGTTGGAAATGCTAATGAACGAATTTAAAATCTAGTCTCTTTGTACCTTCGTCAGTGGAATTTGTTATGTAGTCTTGTTTTTGCTCATCTGTTAACTTATTCCACTGTTCATCCTTTTGCTTATTTCTGAAAATATAGTAAAATTTTGAGAAAAGCAACAAACCTGCATAACCACACATAATACCAAATAACTGAGTGTTACCTCTGTGGTAATATGGTTTATCATCAGGCCTGTAGATATTAGCAGAATACATACCACCTGCTTGAACAAACATGTTATACAACGCAGAAGAGATGGTTCTGTTTTTAATAGAGTTGGAGTTTCTTGATAACCACCCAACGTTTATGGCATGAATGTAAGGGGCACCCATAATTAGCGTAACAATTGTCCATGTACCCCATTTATTTTTCAAAGAACCTGACCACCAGCGCAGGACACCTAACAACGGCAACTGCCATATCACAGTGAGGAATGAAACGAAAGATCTTTCGTTGAAGTATTCTGATAGCCATGAAATACCTAATAATGTGAAAATGTGAATGACATTTGATGGAATAACCAAAACGTTGACAACAAAAGTACTGAAACCTAATTGTTTCAAAACAATAGTGATATAAGACCCAACTGTGTTATAGGCAGCAAATGCAGTAATACCCATTGCATAAATTGGCCATAAATCATAATCAATGAAAGCAGACCAGAGTTTTTTCCAACTAAGAGCTTGTCTATTATGCATATCACCTTTCGATGGATCATCTCTTAAAACTCTGTTGACAACAATCTTCTCCTCTCTTTCGTTAAACCAACCTTTTTTGTTCCATGGTTTTTTAGTCTGGGCTGCTGATGGAACCATTAAAAAAGCAGCAGCAATAGAAATAATCAAACTGGCAAGCCCTTCGATTAAGAACAACCATCTCCAGCCTTCTAATCCTCCATGACCACCCAATCTTAAAATACCAAATGCGATTAATGAAATAGCAATCTCAGTAAGAGATAATGAGGTCCAAAACAGTGATAATCTTTTAGTCATTTCACCAGATTTATAAAAATATGACAACCATAACACAATATCTGGAATAAATCCACCTTCCAATACAGCGATCAAAGCTCTTGTAGCATAAAATGATTTCTTACCCGACAGAGCGACTTGACATGTGGCAACTATCGACCATAGAATCATTTGGATTGGTAGCCAAATATCTGGACCTATAGCCTTAGAAATGATCCCGGAAGGCAGTTCACCAGCCAGGAATGCGGCTCTTGAGATCAAATTACCGTAATTGTACTCTTGAGTTGTCAAACCTAGATCTTCTAGCATTGTATCTGAAACGGCTTGTTTGATATTAGCACGATCTATTTGCAAAGCAACAAACATAAAACATGCAAGTAAAGTGACTCTGATATCTAATTGCCATACCAATTTTTTTTCTTCCTCTGGTGACCATTCAAAGTCTGGATCGAACAAATGGCGACATTCATATTGTGCTTCTTCATATATTTTGGCATAACGCTCAGCAACAACAGGGTCCTTGAAAGGATTTGTTGAATTTTTTGACTCCAGCGAAGAGAGCGACTCTACATCACTGTTTATTTTGGATTTCTCATTAAGATGTTGATCAGATCTCTGCTGCTTTAGCTTAGACAAAAGACCCATGATCGATTTGTTAATTCATGTCCACAGCGAATCACCGGAAGGTGGAACTTGAACTACTTTTATAGAAAACAATGATTCCATTTCCCAAAATGATGATTGGGTCTTAAGAAATGTGCCAGAAATGCCACTGTCTGAACATCATGGCTCAATTTTGCGTAGTTTTGAAAGAAATTGATTCTGTCAGATTTTTTTTGTTGTTTAACGGTATTCTGCCTGAGGTCTCCGTCTAAAAATAAGCGGGAGTCGGCGTTTCAGGGAAGTGCCACAAAGAGTGGCTTCTGTCTTTTCGGGCCTAATGCTCCATGATGAATCGTGATTGGAATTAGTAACGGTATAGTGAAGTCTGGAAAGAGCTAGAGAAACCTGTAAGAAGTTAGAAGAGGCTTCGACTAAGAATTTTGACCAACACTTTGTGATCAGTGCACATTTTGGTTAGCCAATAAAGCTCTATTATCTATTTGTCTATCGAGCTCTGGGCTGTTTGCGGAAAAAAATTCAGTCTAAATTTTCAATAACGTAATTTCATTGCATGGGCATAAAATATAGTGTTGCGTACGGCTCGGTGAAACTAAAGCGATAGCGAAACGACTCTACATTATTCCCTTGATATTTGCAAAGCAAGCCATTGTTTCTGCCATCTATCTAACCCTGAATCTTTTCTTATCATTACTTTTCATTGGCTGTGATAGCCTCCATTCATTCTGGTCTTTGGCAAACTTGTTGAATAATGGTACTATTCTTTCCTCTTTCTTCTTTGCAACTGTCTTATGACCATTAGCCTCGAAAAAGTCTGGAGCAATTTCGATCAACCATTTGGGCTCTATGGCTGTGATATGAACCATATATTCCTTCGTCGTGTTCAAAATGTTGTTGTATAGAGCATACTGTGGGCTGTTTCTGACTGAACTGGAAGGATGGATGTAAACTTGAGTTCCTTCTAGTAGAGTTTTATAACCGTCATTTTGGTCCCTTTTTGCAATATTCTTAAAAAATCCAGAGCATAAAGCTTTTCTAACAGCGTTTGTATTAGCACCACAACTCAGAATGGGGTACTTGAAACGTCTGAAAATCTGAACCAATTGATTTCTAATCTCCTGGGCTCTTTTCAAGCTTCTTTCTTGGACAAAGTTCTGTTGGCACCAATCTCTTGAAAAATCACTGTTGACCCACGCATTGTATATATTCAAATAAGTTAGATGGTCACCATGTGGATGATGAAACCTTGCCTTCTTCTTATCCGCCAACTCCTGCTGGTTTTTAGGTCTATAGAAGATGTTTGGAGTTGAGATCATGGCAAATATACTAATCATTTCATCAGAACATTTATAATGAATCGATTCAATTAATGTTTTGGAAATTGTTGGATCTGCGGGAATATTCACTAAATTTCTCCCAATATTTGTTATTCTTGAATCGTCATCAATAGCCTTGAGATAGTATAAATCGTTTAATGACAACATAATTGATTCAGTTGTTGGTGGATCCATAAACTCGAAATTCAATAAATCGTTGATTCCAATAGCTTTCAACATCAAAATAGTATTACTTAAATTTTGTCTTTGAATCTCGGGAATTGTATTTGGTAACATTTCGTTTTGATAAGCCAATTCTGTGTATAATCTATAACATTTACCTGGTCCCGTTCTACCAGCTCTACCGGATCTTTGATTAGCTTGGGCTTGGGAGATTGGTCTGACAACTAATGAATCCATCCCCAATTTTGGATCATACGCATTTATTTTGGCAAACCCAGGATCAATAACATAAAAAATACCATCAATAGTCAATGAAGTTTCTGCAATATTTGTGGCTAAGATAACTTTCCTTGAACCCTGGGGAGTTGGTTCGAAAATTCTTGATTGCATTTCAGATGGTAGTGCGGAATAAACTGGTAATATAATCAACTCAGGTGCAGTGGCAGCCAAGGATTTCATCTTTTCACTTAAGACCTGGACGGAAGTTTCGATCTCATCTTGGCCAGTTAGGAACACCAGAATATCCCCTTCCGGTTCTGACAAATGTATATGAATAATAGATTCTAGTGACGCAGCTAAATAATCAAATTCTGGCTCTTTTGAGTATAAAATCTCAACAGGAAATGTTCTACCAGGAATTTCAACCACTGGACAATTATTGAAGTAACTGGAAAACTTGCCAGAGTCTAAAGTTGCAGAAGTCACAATGATTTTTAAATCTGATCTTCTTCTAGCAGCCTTTTTCAACAATGCAAACAAAACATCAGTAGCAATGGTTCTTTCATGAGCTTCGTCAAGCATGATGACAGAGTATTTCGACATATCTGGGTCTATTAAGGCTTCACGTTGTAGCATACCATCTGTCATATACTTGATTCTGGTACGTGGACTCGATTTGTCTTCAAATCTAATGGTATACCCAACTTCTTGTCCTAATCTGACATTCATTTCTTCCGAAACTCTTCTTGCAACTGAAGTAGCAGCGACACGACGTGGCTGGGTACAGCCAATCAGCCCATTTTGAGAAAATCCATCTTCATCAAGATATTGTGTCAATTGTGTTGTTTTACCAGAACCAGTTTCACCAACAATGACTACAAATTGATTTTCATGAATTGTTCTCAACAGCTTGTCTCTTAGTTTGAAAACAGGCAACGATTCTCTTTGTTCCTTCATACTTAAGCTTGTTCTTTTGCCATAAGAAACGTTATTATTTCTTTTACTAACTGTAGATATAGCTAACTCCTCTGTCACTTCTGAGTCAGCCAATGGATCGCCGATTATCTTTTGGCCCTTTTCTTTTAATTTCCTTTCTCTATTTTCTCTAAGCTCTTTCAATTTTTTTTCATGTCTTTCTTTAGCCAAAGCTGATCCAGACATAGCAGCTCTATTCAACGAACCCTCGGGTAATTTAACTACCTTTAAAGGAGCAAGCTTCTCAGTGGTCTCAATATCTAGACCAGATAAAAACGGAGCGACTGACTGCTTGACTTCGACATTAATCTCAACATCAGCAGAGCTGCCATCATTTGCTTCATCTTTTTCATCTTCGTCGATTTCCGGATAATCTTTAGCAGATAAGGCACCGGAAGCAATAAGTTGACTAATTTCCCAGCGTTCTGGTGAAGTTAATCTTCTTTTAACAGTGTTTGAAACATGCAACTTTCTTCCATTTCGGTCAGAATCTTCTGTTACTAGTGGATCACCGGTATATTGGTCTATTTCTTTCATGGACAGGCTCACTTTGTGCCCATCTAGTTTTATAACCTTTACAAAAACATCTTGATCTCTTTTCAAAACATCTGAGGGATGGTCAATTCTTGACTTATCAATAGCAGAAATGTGAACGAGACCACTTATGTTGCCTCTGATTCCATCAAGATGAACAAAAGCACCAAAATTTGTTAGATTCTGAACTCTACCTTTATATACTTTTCCAACAACAGGATTGTTGTCCCAAGCTTCCCTTTCTCTATAGTTGCCTTTCGCTTCCGCACGGGGACTCCGTGAGCGGCTTCTGGGTATTTCTGCATCTTTCTCCTCTGTCTTGTAATCTTTCCACTGGCGTAAGAGATTTTCACCGTCATATTTGTCTTCATCCTTGATAACGTTGGGATCGTTGGGCAGAGATAGTACTTTATTAAACTTGAGAATATCTTCGTTTTTCGGTACAGTTGCTTCAGTTTCCTCTTGTTTAATATCTTCATGTTTGGTCTCATTCAACCAATCATGAATCTTATAGATGAACTCTAGAGGAAACTCTGCACCCATCTCTTCAAGCGATGATCTGAATTCTTCGAATGATGAGGCTTCACGATGTAGATTTATAACAAAATCCGCAAGCTCTTCTTCTTCAACATCGGCTTGCTCAAGTATCGCCTTCTTAACACTTTCTATTGATATTGGCATAGTTAGATGATAAAACTATCAAAATAAATATCGAGTTGCAATGTTTTCATTATTCATCAAAAGCCGAGAAAATTGAGATGCCTAAAAGGCTTAGTCAGCAATTTAAATCTACAACATTAAAATCTCTGTTGATTCTTTTAATCAAGTTTCAATTAATATACACAAACTGAATCCACTTCAATCTTCAGCAAGCTCAACTTCCCTTATACCGTTCTTGTCAATAACTTTAACCTAGAGCAAAGCAAAATTGTTAGTATTGTATTCAAAAAAAAAAAACAGGTGATACACTATTGTTTGTACTTACGAAAACGCCCTTGAAATCGACCGGCATTCTTGTTCTCAATTCCTTAATACAAATTTTAAGTAGTTCTAGCCCTTGTTCGGTTGTAAAGTCAGGTCTATAATGACGATCTAGCAATGAAAATGTGTAAAACGCAGCATAACCATGTGCAGCGTATGGAAGCTCAACATTGGTACCTATGTAATCTATCGAATTTAAAGATGGTTCTTCTTTCTTCTCATCATAGCCTGCTATTAAGATATTAACTTGGTAAGGTTTCTGAATCTGATGTTAGTAGTCTCAATCATTGTTTATCAAACATGGGTAACGTACTCTTGATCTTAGTGATTTGGCAAGTTCGTTTCTAGCAAAACTTGCAACCGCTTTTGGGCTCAATTCATAGTTTTCACGGATCCCATATAACTGTATATTAGCTTGGATGTATTCAGCAAATTGGACTTTGAGTTAATGTTAGTGGCAATCTTTTGATGGTCAACTCTCAATGAATACAAGGAGCACAACTTACCTGTGTCACCGGCTTCACCAGTGTATGCAATAAGAGTATGATCACTTAGAGCTCTAGTTTTATCATCGTCGGCTTTAATAATAGAGATACCTCTAGAGACTGCCTTGGAAGTGGCAATAATGACAGAATCCTTAACTTTGATACCCAAAATAACGTCCATTTTTTCTTATTTTAAAACCGCGGGATTTGGAATTCAGTGGATATTAAGTACTAATTGGAGCTAGAGCTGGGTCAATTAGTCAAAATAACAGTGAGTTCAGTTAGAAATTCCTATAAACTTTTTACTGACTTAACCAACGATTGTTTTCGTTTTTCAATTCAAATCTTTCAAACGTTTCGCGAAAATATTTATAATATATTATATAACAAAATGTCACGTGACTTAACTGGCTACGAGATCTCTAAAAATTTGAAAATAACGCGTTAATTCAAAAACGCGTACCCTGTTTGATGTTTTGTGGTGATACTCTATTCTCAAGAATAATCAGAAGATAATGCCAATATTCAAAAGTGACATGGTCGACCTGCCTCATCCAGAGACATCGTCTGCAACCTCATCTCCTATAAATCCAAATCACACTTCGAGAACGAGAGATCTTATTTCCTCACCGACCCGTATCTCAAGCATTCAATTGACCAAAAATATTGATGATTTCCAAATTCCAGACTCTGATGACGATCTATCTAGGACAGTAAAACCACCAGTTTCGACCTCAAACTCACGAGAGGAAGTTGTTGTGAAGTCAAAAGCGCCATCTTCCTCTGATATGACATACTACTACGAAAGACTTTTACCTTTCAGATATGTGTTTCAGTGGCTCAATCATTCTCCAAAACCACAATCGGATTTCACAATGAGAGAGTTTGCTTATGAATATAGATCTGGTGCTTACCAACGTTATAACTCGTACGGATCATTGGAAGAGTTCAAACAATCTGTTATCAAAGCAAATCCAACAAGATTTGAGGTTGGTGCGGTTTATGCAGTAAATCCAAAAGATAGAAAGACATTGCCAAAATCAGCAATGAAACCTTTAGAAAAAGAACTCGTATTTGATATTGATTTAACAGATTATGATGATATTCGTACATGCTGCTCTAAAACTCAGATCTGTACTAAATGTTGGAAATTCATAACAGTTGCTACAAAGATTCTTGATGTGGCATTAAGAGAAGATTTTGGGTTTGAAAATATGATATGGGTCTTTTCTGGTAGACGTGGTGCACATTGTTGGATTAGTGATAAGAGGGCTAGGGTATTAGAAGAATCTAAAAGAAGAGCTATAGTGGAGTACTTGGACGTTTTGAAGAATAAAGGACCTAAAAGACTGAATCTTCGTCGTCCATATCATCCTCATGTTGAACGCTCTTACGAAATTTTGAAGAATGAGTTTATAGGAATGATACTTGAAGACCAAGATCCGTGGGCAGATGATCATAAAGCCGAGGAATTACTGAATAAACTACCAAATCAAAGGGTAAATGAAGCATTACGTGACCTTTGGAGAAGAAAGCCTAATAGATCAAGTTTTGAGAAATGGCAAGATATTGAACAGATTACAAGAAAAACCGTAACCAGACCATTAGATGCAAAGCTTATTACGGAATCAAAACAGGATATTATTTTGGAGACCATGTACCCAAGATTAGATGTTGAGGTTTCACGCCAGATTATTCATTTACTGAAATCACCATTTTGTATACATCCTGGCACAGGTAATGTTTGTGTTCCGTTTGATGCATCCAAAGAGTTTAATCCAACAACATCTCCTAACCTACGTCAAATACAGCACGAGTTTGAAAAATGGGAAATTGAGAATCCCCCAGATAAGAAAATACATGATTGGGAGAAAACAAGTTTGAAACCTTACGTTGAGTTATTTGCCAAGTTTGTTAATAATTTATTAAAATCAGAAAGAAACGGGAAACGTGACCGTGACGATGACGAAGAAGATCTCGAGTTTTAAAATTATATTTATAGAAACGATCATAAAATTAATGCTATAAGTATGAATGTAAAATTGAGACTTCGTCTAGCACATGAGTCGTAAAAAATTTGAAAGATAGTCTTCCAATGATTTATCTTTTGATTGAGTAATGGTACTCTTGATAGTTATAGTTTGTTCGCCTGCATCATGATACCATTCAAGAACCTCTAATTCTTCATCTAACATGAAGTTACCAGATGTTTGATCAATCAATATATTATCATTCTCAAAATGCCATGTTGGAACATAAATTTTAGTTGGTGAAGCGCTTGTATCTTTACCTTTGATTTTTAGTGTGTATGTAACTTTCTTTAAGTCAAATTCCGCATCGATAAATTCTCCATTGATTGCAATAGCATAAGGCCTGATAATAGAGTCCACTGCTCTTAGTCCATTGTAGCTTTGATTGTATCCTTTTTTCTTGAAAGGTTCACCATCAGCTTTAGCTTCTGGCAATTCAACCGAAGAACCCTGAAAACTAGACAAAGTACCATTGTCAGAATCATATCCAGATAAAGGAACAATTCTCTCAGAAACAGTAGTCTTCAATAATGTTGATGAAGATGGGTTTTTGAGTCCTTTGATAACGTTATAGTCAAAATCATCATCTCTTGACCAGAATGAAAAATCCTCACAATTGAATCTATCGCCCCATTTATGACAGTTATCAGCCGTGTAACCCCACCAAGAGTGAGACAAATTGGAGCCTTCAAGAGCGTATCCTAAAGCATCTAACGCAGATGTCTGTGAGTCAAAATTGCCATCTTCAAAGGACTTTTTGTCATCCATATCGAAGGGCATACCAATTTCAGAGAAAATGACAGGGATATTTTCACCCAAGTATTTTTGACTCTCAAGCTTCATCTCGTGTAATTGAGTTCTGAAGCTTCTTCTTATAGCTCTTTCACCAAATATTATTCCAAAAATAGGATTTGCATAACGGCCTCTCATGATTCCAAGGGTATTAACATTATATATTCTGTTCCAGGTTTTGAACATCAACGACATACCGTCGTAATAATGGGGACAAAATACTGTATTATCATCAATTAAATCACTTCCTTTCAAGTTTGGGGGAATCTGCAGTGGCGGTGGTTGCATAAATATTATGAAGTCTGGAAGAATTTTTCTAATACTCTTTCTGAAAAGCGAATAGAAGTCAACGAAAAACGTATTTACAAAAGTCTCCTCGTCAACTTTATAACCAGTTTCTGGATCAATGGAAAAATAATCCAATAGTATCGGAGTTGCAGTTTCAACATCCCATACACCATGTTGAGCCCATATACATTCGCCTAACTTCCACCCCTTGTCTCTTTCAAACCCATAAAATTGATCGTAATAATCAGTTTCCAACCATGCTATTGTATCATTGGGATCAACATACTTCGTCCCGGTCCTCCTAGGCCCAGTGACAGAAATAATATACTCATCAACTTCAGTTGGTATACCCATTCCAAGCATTACCGACTGGAATATAGTTGGGCAGGTTCCAAGTCTCAAATTTTGTTCTTTTGGTATTTCTGTTATGTCTGGGGTTCCAATGTATCCGGAATTTGGCTCATTTATAGTTTCGATACCAATTATTATTTCATCAAATAAAAATGGAGCAATGTTGTTTAATCTTTTCACAAAATGTGTAATGGCTTTAATGAAATGACTCTGAAGATAATCTTGAATGTTAACACCATTAATTATAGCCTTAGGCGCAAAAGTTTTACCAGCAAAAAATAAAACAAACATTGTACCAGCAACCAGTCTTTTATAATTTGTAGTCCAGAGCATTTTTGGATATTGATCCGGATCTTGGGGGAAATCATTTTCCAGGATTGCAGCTTCAGTTTTGTTAAAATTTCTTGGGTCTAAGCCAGCAGCATACAATGTCCACATAGGAGCACCGTCCCCTCCTGAAAACCTGGACCATACATCCTGATGTGGATCCAGATATACGTAAAGTCCACCAATACTCTCAACAATCTTTAAAATTTCAGCTGTGTATTGAATAAAATCATCGTCATACTTTCCTGGCCCCTTATGCTCTATTGCCTCCCATGTTATAATATACCTGATTGTATTGTAACCTAAACTTTTGATTCTCTTGAAGTGTTCTGGAGCCTGCTGTATTGAGAAAGGTCTGCCAACAAATGAAACATTGTCACCGTCAAAGAAAATACCTTCATTACCAGCTATTGGTCTATAACTTGGGAAAAAAGGCTCTTTAGGGAATTTGGCTCCACCGTCTATATTGATTCCTTTCAACTGGATAGTTCTCCCTTCGCAATCAACAAAACTACCCTTACCGTCAGTACGGATCTTCCCGTTGAGTAACCCCATTTTATTCATGCAGCAAAGAAGCAGAAAGAAATTGTGCCAGTCTAATGATAGAACAAAATGGAAAGTGTCAAAAATGGTTGTTTTGATAAGCCCATGAGATTCGAGGGTTATTGTCAGTTCCGGTAAATTCTGTTAAAAAAAAATTTATGAAAGCTCATCACCAAATCATTACTAATTAACTGTTTGCATTCCTAGATAAGAAGACAAAGAAAATGAGTCAACAAGAAGAAGAGCAAGAATTTATTAGTACAAACGAGGTGGAAGAAGTCTTTGAAGGTCAAAACGAACCTGAACCAATTAGTGACGACGAAGATGTTGAAGAAATCGAGCACAATGAGCAAGACGAAGAACTGGAAGATATTGATGAAGATAGAATAGAAATCGACATGTCGAATAATTCTTGGGGGTATTTTGACAAACATGAGGATTCAGTATTCAAAGTTTTCTCTCATCCAAAGTTACCTTTGGTTGTCACCGGTGGTGGTGATAACTTGGTTTACTTATGGACAAGTCACTCCCAACCTCCAAAATTTGTTCAGCAGATAAAGGGACATAAAGAATCTGTAATTGCTGGTGATTTCACAGGAGATGGTGAGTTTTTGATTACAGGGGATATGGCTGGTAAAATTTTGATACACCAATCTACTAAAAAAGGACAGGTTTGGAAATTGTACGGAGAATTAGAAGAGGTTGAAGAAGTCACATGGATTACCGTTCATCCAACTCAACCAGTTTTTGCCTTTGGTTCTTCTGATGGTTCAGTTTGGGTTTACCAACTAACTCCAAACTTGGAACAAATAATGAGTGGATTTTCTCACCAATCTGAAACTACAGCTGGTACTTTTGTTAATACAGAAGATCTAGATTCATTACACTTAGTTACAACCTCTACCGATGGTTCAATTGTTGGATGGAACGCGTTTACAGCACAGCCTTATTTCAAACTCTCAGAATCTGACTTTAAAGGCCAAACATTACCATGGATTACTTTGTCATTACAAAAAGGAACACACATTTTAGCAGTTGGCTCGAATGAAGGAACTCTAGCAATAATAAATGTTTCCAATGGGTCTGTTCTTACAACTTTCAAAGTTATTGAACTAAAAGAAGATCAAGATGAATTAGATGGTAGTATTGAAAGTATAACATGGAACGATTTATTGCCTATATTGGCTATTGGTTTGGTTTCTGGTAATGTTGCATTATTTGATACAAAGTCATGGAGAGAGAGACATTCCATTAGTGTTGGTGATTCAATTACCAAAATTCAGTTCGTTGAGAGATCACCTTACTTAGTCGCATCGTCGATAAATGGTAAGATTTACAAATGGGATGCAAGAACTGGTGCAGAGTTGTTTGTTGGTGTTGGACATAATATGGGTGTTTTGGATTTCAGTATGGTTGAAAATGGAACCAAAATAATCACTGCTGGTGATGAAGGTGTTTCATTGATTTTCAAAACTGAATCTGAATAATATACGCATAGAATAACGTATACGCAAACACTTTAATTTCTGTTATAATCACATAATAAAGCTGTAATGATCCCACTGAAATGAATGTAGTTTAGACGTAATCAACAAAGTTAGCTAGAATATTACTCAAAGATTAATTTGATAAAAAGAACATTCTAATTTTTCAATTAATGTTTTCAAGGTATATTCCTATCACTATTCGGAATCAGAAGAAATACTTGCACTACTCATTACTACCTTATCCTTGACTTCAGCTCAATTAGATCATCAACCCGTATCGATTAAAGTTTTCCAGTAGGTTTTATATGCATCCAAGAGGAATTGATCAACGATCATCATCGTCAACAACTCACAGTCATTTGGAAGCGGGTTTTAGCAAGAAGGACTTTCTCTAAGTTATGTATATATATATATATATATATATTCCCCGTTAGCATTAATAGAGAAATTTTTTTCATTTTTGAAATTTACATCTTTTCCCAATCAAAAAAAAAACAAACCTTTAATAAAAATAAACTCTTCAATGACAGTTTCCTTGTTGTAGTGGTTTGATTTCAGCTACTCCTTTTTCTGACACTAGCGGATCTACTACACATTTGATGGTCTACAAAAGCTGACAGAAATTAAATAACAATAATATATAACTTTGAATTGATCAATAAATAACTGAAACTATGTATAACTAATGAACATACCTTCTCTAATAAACCCCCCAAACTTAAAAATCAACAAAACAAAAGTTCAAAACACAAATTTTACTAATGAGACAAAATGACAACAGAATATGTTTTAAGTAGAAATCTTATACGAAATCTAAGCTTTTTTGGCAGCATTGGCAGCCATCTTGTTCAAAGCAGAACCGTATTTGAACCATTCAATTTGTTCAGCATTGTAAGTGTGAGATAATGGAGTTTCCCAGACTTCACCGTTTTCTGGATGAACTCTTAAGGTCACGTTTTTACCTGGAGTCAAAGTAGTCAAACCAATGATATCAACTTTATCGGTTGGGTTGATTTTGTCATAAGCTTCTGGTTCAGCAAAGTTCAATGGTAACAAACCTTGTTTCTTCAAGTTAGTTTCATGGATACGAGCAAAAGATTTGGTGATAATAGCGAAACCACCTAAGAATCTTGGTTCTAAAGCAGCATGTTCTCTTGAGGAACCTTCACCGAAGTTTTCACCACCAATGACAACCCATTTGATACCAGCATCTCTGTAATCACGAGCAGTATCTGGAACACCTTTGTATTCACCAGTGTAAACGTTTCTAACATTGTTAGCTTGATCGTTTTCGTAGTTAATAGCACCAATCATATAGTTGTTAGAAATGTTTTCCAAATGACCACGGTATTTTAACCATGGACCAGCCATTGAAATATGATCAGTAGTGGTTTTACCCTTAGATTTGATCAAAATTGGTAAGTTTTCAGCATCTTTACCATCCCAAGCTTTGAATGGAGTCAATTTTTGTAGACGGTCAGATTCTGGAGCAATTTGAACTTGAACAACTGAACGGTCAACTGGTGGAGCTTGGTAAGTGTTTTCACCAGCATCGTAACCTCTGACTGGTAAACCATCACCAGATGGTGGTTGTAATAAGAATTCTTTACCATCAGCACCAACTAATTTATCAGTGATTGGGTTGAATCTTAAATCACCAGCAATGGCGAAAGCAGTGGTTAATTCTGGAGAAGCAACGAATGCATAGGTTTGAGTGTTACCATCATTTCTGGCAGTGAAGTTTCTGTTATAAGATGAGACAATGGTGTTTTTGTCACCTTTTTTGATATCTTGTCTATCCCATTGACCGATACATGGACCACAGGCATTAGCCAAAACAATACCACCGAATTCTTCGAAAGTTTCTAATTGACCATCTCTGGCAATAGTAGCTCTAATTTGTTCTGAACCTGGAGTAACGGTGAATAAAGATTTTGATTTAATACCATGAGAAGCGGCATCTTTGATGATGGAAGCAGATCTTGACATATCTTCGTAAGAAGAGTTAGTACAAGAACCAATTAAACCAACTTTAACGTCTAATGGCCAGTCGTTTTCAATAGCAACTTCTTTTAATTTAGAGATTGGAGTGGCTAAATCTGGAGTGAATGGACCATTAACGTGTGGTTCTAAAGTATTCAAATCAATTTCAATGACTTCATCATATTCAGCACCTGCATCAGCACTTAAGAAATCTTTTTGGTAGATTGAAGCGAATTCAGCAATTTTGTTTCTACCAGTGGCATTCAAGTAGTCAACCATAGATTTGTTGAATGGGAAAACAGAGGTGGTAGCACCAATTTCAGCACCCATATTACAAATGGTACCCATACCAGTACATGAGAAGGTATCAACACCATCACCGAAATATTCGACGATTTTACCGGTACCACCTTTAACAGTAGTAATACCAGCTAATTTCAAGATAATATCTTTTGGAGATGTCCAACCGTTCATTTTACCGGTTAATTTGACACCCAAAATTTTTGGAGCTTTTAATTCCCATGGTAAATCAGCCATGACATCAACGGCATCAGCACCACCAACACCAATAGCTAATTGACCTAAACCACCAGCGTTTGGAGTATGTGAATCAGTACCAATGATTAAAGCACCTGGGAAAGCGTAGTTTTCTAAAACGATTTGATGGATAATACCTGAACCTGGTTTCCAGAAACCAATGTTATATTTTGCAGTAGCAGTGGCTAAGAAGTCATAAACTTCTTTATTCAAGTCAATAGCTCTAGCCAAATCTTTTGGACCACCAACTTGGGCTTGAATTAAATGATCACAATGGACGGTGGTTGGAGTAGCAACTTGTGGTAAACCAGCGGACATGAATTGTAAGATAGCCATTTGAGCAGTAGCATCTTGACAAGCAACTCTATCAGGTCTTAATTTCAAATAAGAAACACCTCTTTCAATTTCTTGTCCATGAGGATCATCCAAATGACCATAAAGAACTTTTTCAGCATAAGTTAAAGGTCTTCCTAATCTTTCTCTGACAATGTTGACATTTTCCAAATGTTTTTTATATTGAATGAAGGAGTAATCTTCTAATAAATTTTGGTTAACTTTAGAATCTTTGGTTAACTCAGTGACAGTAGCAAAGCTACGAGCCAATCTTGGATTTCTCAAAGCGTTACGAGCTGACAACATCTTTGAAGAATGAGCGTAGTGAAAAGCAAAGGAGTTGGAAAAGAAATGAAGAAGAGTTTTTATAAAGATTTTCTTGTTGATGGATTGGAAAGCGATGAGAGGAGCCTTTTGCGGTAAGGGCCACATCCGACCGCCAGAAAAGGTCATTCATTTGGGGCAAAACAGTCCTGATTTGGCAGACATTGATATACACTATAAATTGAAGATTGATATGAGTATAACGCTAGTCTTTAACGGGAAAAAGGGTATTCTAAATATATATATATACTCTATAGCATGTTTTATACAACTTTATCTTTTTTCCCTTGATCAAAGCTCTCCCAATTGCCTTCAATTGTGTAAACAGAGCTGCTGTAATCTCTTATTTCTACGCGCTCTGATTGGTCACAGCTTTATAAAGTAGTCCCATTCTCTCAGACCACCTGCACTTTCTGTTCGCGGGCCCGGTGTCCAAACTTTCAACCAACACAAAAAAAGCTCTGCTCCGAGTTCGGCCTAAAGATTGTCATTGATGGTGTTCGGATGTTTTGATATTTGCTTATTTAGCATTTGAGAGCACTGTGATTGGCTGTTTTCAGAATGTTTGATAAATAAACAGAGTTACCTGATGTCATTCATACATGTAATTTTACTATTTCTACAACCAGGCTTGTTGAGCCAAAGGGCATCTATTGTTTACATAATCACCATATACATCAGTATGGAATACCGTTCGTGAGCTTTTGGAATCTGTCGTATCCAGCTGTGAATCTACTCTCGTAACTCTTCTTAATCAGCCCTTTTAACGACCCAATCACCTCTTTATCATCCTTATCTAAGAAAAATCTGTTTTTCAAATTCTTGATCGTCTTCTCTCCTTTGAAACATGGCAATCCACTGCCTAACATTGGAATAACATTTCCAATAATCAATTCACTAAATGGACGAACTGCTAAAAACCCTTTGATGAATAGTTCTTCAAACATTTTGAATGACTCTGTTTCATTAGATCCACCCATAACTTTTACCATCTCTTTGGTTAATTTGAATGGAACAGCTTCAAATGTAACACCACCTGGGGCAATATCAAAACAGAACCCAAAATCAATATGTAAAATGTGTCCTTTATCATCATACATGATATTACCATTGTGTCTATCTTTGAATTGCAGTAAGTATGAAATGATACTATAAGCTGCTAATGATTTAATGAAATTATTTCTCGAATTCTCATATTCAACTGAGTTCTCATTCCCAAACTTACTTGTGAAATATTCGTATAGCCCATTAACCGCTTCTCTTCCTAACATATCTCTAGAAACCGAATTTGGCAAAACATCAATCACACCACACCCAGGCGCAGTTGCTGTGACTCTATATGGGAAACAATATAGATCTAACCCAGAATTTTCCCAAATAGTTTTAAAAATTGAGATCAATTGCAGCGCTAAGACATCTTGTCTACAGTCATCACCAACTTTGAAGATTGCACTTTGCCATTTTTCAATTCGTACTATCTCACCATGGTGTTCTTCAGTTTTACGGATCTTGAATGTAGCCAAAAATGGGGCTTTAGCGTGCGATTGTAATGGTTTACCCGAACTTCTGTTGATGTCAATAACAACACCGTCTGGATTTGAAGGTAAATAAACATTATCCTCAACATAAATCAGTTTCATTTCCTCATCAATCTTTAATTTTTTTTCTGCCTTAGTTTTCTTGATATATGGTTTTAATTTTCCTGAAATTGCGGTAACTTCGTTGAAAAATTTAAATTCTTTCTTATAAAATACTAAATCGTCATCAGTAAAAGACTGTATCATTCGATTTTTAATAAGATCCAGAGATGGTTTGATGGAGTCTTCGATTGTTGAGTCTTCGTCCTTGTAACTATTGGCCAGCATGTTCCATATGATCTGATGTGCAAATAACTGGTCAACTTTACCAGTTTCAACAATAAATCTACCAACATAACCCAAAGAGTCATTTCTTAAACTTTGAACGATTTGCGGAACGTAGAAAAATGTCAAATTAATATCATGCGACTCAAGTGATCTCATATTATATTGAATTGCGTATGGATCTTGAATGTATGGAGGCTGAAACAAATTAATTGATTCAGTTGGTGAGATTGGTTTGGATAAAATCAAATATTTGTATAAGTTCGGTTCTTTCAAAATATATTTGACACTTTGTTTATCATCTAGCGTTCTCGAAGGATTTGAAGAAATCAATTGAATTAATCCTTTCTGCAAGTTTGGATATCTATCAGCTAGTTGAAATGCTAAAGAGGATGAAAGCTTAAAAGCATAGACCAACGTATCACTGCTTGGTTTAGTAAAATCAACTTTAAATTCAATTGGGCTTGTAGGAGTCAACCAAATCATGACTTTGGCAATCTCATCTTTTAAGAATATCAACGCTAACTCTTTTTTCGGGATCAATGCACCACTGACAACTAACGATCTTAAGTCTTCAAAAAGTTCAATCAACAAAGTTAGATCAGCTTTTATCTTCAAATTATTACCGCCATATGGATAATGACTTTTTTGAACAAACCATGACAAAATGCCTTCCAAGATTGCATTAGTCAAAATTGGACTATAACTAGATTTGATTTTCAAATGGAGTTGTAAGATCTCCAATGAGAATCTAATCAACTCGGTTCTGATTATTCTAGCAAATGGATGTAAACTTGCGTTTTTTAAATTTTCCAATCCAGTAATTGCAACGCTTGTAAATATCTTTAACAGATGTTCACTTTCAAACAAAGTACCCTGAAAATGTGATGAGAAAAATTTGATGACATGGAGATGTGTTTGTAAGTTTTTAGAAACCTTGGACGAAACGTATTTGATTTTGTCACTGTCAGATGGTGAGTAAGTCATCTTAGCAAACCCTTCATCGACAATATCATATTCTCGAGAGAATAAACCTTGATGCTTTTTAATAGAATTCTGCCATCCAACAACAATCTCTGATAGAATTAAATACGACAAATCATCTTGACGCTCCTTGATAATACTCAACCAAATGTTTGTAGCAACGTTCATCGAATCAGCTGTGAATAATTCGAATGGTAAGGAAACCAACTGGTGAGCCAAACCAGCACTATCTTCTTCATTTTGTCTCAAGATCAGAGTGCCAGCAATCAAGTCTAGTACCTCAACCAGTTCTTGTTCAGTAACACTCTTACCCTCCTTCAAATCATCTTCAATTTTAGCAACTCTGATATCTTTATCTCTTAACAGGTCCTTGGCTGTAACAACCGTTGTTTGCCTAATCAAATTCTGAGCTCTCCAGCTATATTGAGACAGAAAACCTGCAATAGAGTCAGGTTTCTCCAAAGTAGTTGAAGGAATGTTAGATAGCTCTAAATCTGTTGGTAGTATAGTACCTGCAAGTTCGACAGCAAATGAAACACCAAATTCAACACCATTCATTCTTTGAAATAGACCCAAGTCAGAAATGTAAGATTGCAGTAAACTCTTCATGTCTCTATTACTCTTATTCAGGGTCAACAAACACCAAGCTTTAGCATTTTTGTGTAATTTCTCTAATGTTGAACGTCTCCACTTGTATGAGTCAGATAATGTAATTTTGCTCTCTGAATGTTTCAAAAAAAATTCTCTCTGTGGTTCATATTTATTTCTTCCTGAATCAACAATACTATCATACAATAATGTTAAAATATCAAGCAATGCAAACAAACTTTGATGATGGCACAAACTTGACGGGATCTTAGACAAAAACAAACTGGCAGATTGAAGAGCAACATCTTGTAAATCGTAATTTCTATGACAGCACAAAATAAAGATTTTTTTCAATTGAGCAGCAACCTTGTCTGAGGTGAAATGGTGATCACCACCTTTATTAGTTAGCTTAATGAACTTGTTAGCAATTGAAATGGTGATATACCCAACAAATTTTTCAATATTTGCTTTACTGACTGATGGATCTGAGAAATAGTATATGATGGTTGAGCAATCCCCAATATTCGCTCTCAAATTCTCAAGTAAAGAAGCTGCAGACAAAAACATTAATTTTGGATATGACAATGCGCGTAATTCTAAGGCATTAGTATTTGACACTCCGCTAATTATGTGCTTTTGATCTTTAACATTATGATTTGAAGACCCTCTTCTTAAAACAGTGTTCAATTCAAATGAGGTCTCGGTGTGCAACCTTGGAAACTCAGAGGCTAGTGGTGGTGAGCTTGAAGCAATAATCTGAAGTTCCTCCTTGTATGTCTCGGTCAAAGCTGAAGTTTCGCTATAACCATGAACAACTAAATTGAACCAAAAATTTCTGAATAGGTTAATTGTGTCAATATTCGAATCGTCTAAAACTAATGGTTCGTCTTTTGGTAATAGCACAGATAATGGTTTAAAAAAGTATGAAATTTGTTCAGCAACTTCAGAAATCTCACCATGAGATCTGTGGTGCTCACCATTCTGAACATCACCTCTAGAAACAACGTTATTCAAAAGTTCGTTCAAATAAACCTTGTATAATGGATGATTTGGCTGAGACGCTAGTTGCTGTGAAATATTAGTTCTTGCATTGATAATTGCTTCAACAAAATGATCATCTTTTTGGGCAAATCCACCAGCAATCCCGTTATCAAATAGCTTGGTTAAAAGCAAAAACTCTTTTTCTGATAAAGTAGTCGCAATATTTGACAAACCATCAAGTAAATAGTAATCAAGGTCTCTTGACACTTTTTGGAATTTTTGAGATAAAACAGAAACGGTTAAAACAGTAATTGCAGTATCGTCATAACATTTGGCGATTTCAACTGATGAATCAATAGCATGTTTGAAAATATGTTTATCTGGTTGTTCATTCAAATTAACAGAAGATGTGGAAGTCTGAGTTTGATTTATTAGCGAATGAATTGTGTTGGAACGAGATTCCCTTGAAACTTTGCCATATGAACTGAAAGTAGCCCTTGCACTTCTGATTTTCAGTTCACGTAAAGCTGGGATTGGCTCGCCTTCATTATCAACAGCTAAAAGATTGACTAAAGAATAAATGGTGGTAATAATAGAATCTTGACTTAATGGTTTCAATCCTAAAGCTAAGCTCTTTGAAACTCTTTTAATGAATTGCTCATTAGTAGAAGGGTTGGTGCTAGCAATAAGAAGTGGGAATGAATGGATTAATTCAGGACTGATGCTTTTGTTATCCTTATAACTTAATAATGATCCCAATGAGATAATACTTGATGCCAATAAATGGTCAACAATTTCGGTTTCATGAGATAGAGAATCTCTAATAATCGCTGTAACGTCATCTTTTGATATGACATCAACTAAAACCCCAGCTTCGATCACCTCCAATGCAATACTCTTAGTTTCAAATGCCAAATTAATACGTTCGGTGGATGACAGATTGATATAAGTAGCACCCCTATCTAATTCCTGAATCTGTTTAACAGCCCTAGCCGTCAATAACGATAAAATCTCACTTTCGCTCACCAATAATTCCTTAACTTCATCTAATAATGAGTGCTCTTCCGGTTCATTATCATAATCAGCAGCTGCTAATTCTAAAATCAAATCTCCAAGTTGAACTGGCTTCTCAGTAGAGACTTTAGAAGAAATTATGGAAAGGATTGTAGACTTTGCTAGTTGTTGAATGTATTTAGTGAATAATAAGGCATTAAATTCATCACCAGTTGATTGATAAGCCAACAAATATGCATAATCATGTTCGTCTTCTAATGCACGTGAAGTTGAGTTTTCGATAGAGTCTAGAAAGTCAGGAGTTAAAATATTCAAAACTTTTTCAATCAGTTGACGATCCAACACAACTGAAGAACTGTTCAGAGATTTTAAAAACCCAGAAAGACTGAATAGACTTGAGAGTTTTAGATCTGATTTGAAAAGTTTCAAGTAACTGTTGAACAAAACATCGGCCTTCTTACTTAATTCCGGGAACTTTTGAGATAGTATGACAATGGCAGAAGTCAAAGAGTGGGTCAAATAATCCCATGGAGAAGGACTTAATTGCAAACTCAAATTGGATTTAAACTGTTGAAAAGGGGACTCTAAAAAGTAGGGAGAGATGACAGATAACAAATCGTTTGCTTGGCCAAAAGTCTTGACAGCTGAACTAGACTTGGTCAATGCAAAAATAATCTCTAACTCTTTATGTGTGATTGGAATATTTGAAATATTCTCAGAAGCAACAACATTGGCTAACCGTAAAGCATCACCAGCCAGACCAGTCTGTTTTAAGACCGGTCCATTAGATCCATTGGTTAAATAGCCGTTAACTCTGGGATGGTTGTTACTTTCAGCCTTAGTTTCAGGTGTACTGGATAATGAAAGTGTCGCCAATTTGTCCAATGCAGCAGCGCGGATAGTCCCTCTGGGAATCCTAAATTATGTTAATGTTAGTAATTTGAGCCACCTGAAAAGATTATCAGTCATATTTACCCGAAAAAATCCATCCTGAGTTTTAAACCCTTTCAAAAACGAGTGAATTTTGTGGCTTTTATTGTTGTTTATTTTTGTTTATTTTTGTTTTTGGGTATGAATTTCTTCGAAACATCACCAAGAAAATCGCGAAAAATAATGGATTACAAGCATAACTTTCTGTTCATCTTTCTTTCTCTTAAATTTCTATTAGATACTAGTACAGTTGTCATTATTCAGATGAGGTGAAATGTATTAGCTACAACGCCTAAAAATATCAATTGAAAAAAAAAACCAAATGTAATTAAAACCCTTGTTCCCAAAAAATAGACATGTTATCATCATGACTCGTTAATAAAACACAATAAACTTGTAATTAGTAGTTGTTGAGATAAAATCTAAGACTAATCCACATATCAACAGAACGTAGCATGAAAGTGAAACCTCAAAAAAGAATAGAACTAAAACACAAAATGCAAATGAAAGAAAAACTTTTTTTTTCTAATCGGAAAACGATCTGCTCTTCAAGAATATGTTTCAATAAGAGTATCACGCAAATTACCAGAAATAGCTTCTGGCTGTGCATCTTGTAGTCTAAATATACTTTCAATAACACTTAGTTCAGGAGCAGTTGTATCTAAACCGGAAACGGCTAACCAATCGTTAACAACTAAACCAGCACCGACAACCGATGAACCACGGTTGATAGTACCAGCAACTAATGGAACTTGTAATAATGAAGATAACTCCTCTTGATCTGGGATGGAAGTTTGAGGATGAACAATACCACCTTGGTTTGATAAAGCACAATAAGAACCAACTAAAACATTACCAGCAATAGTTTGTCTAAAGACTTCAACACCCAAGACATCAGCAATTAATTCTTCAGTTTCACGCTCAATATCTGGATGAACCAAAGCAACATAATCATTGCAACAGATGACATTACCTAAAGCAGACAATCTCTCCTCTACTCTCTGGATTTTGACAGAATCTGGCAAACTATTTCTAAGATGCATCAATTCTTGATCCGTTGTTTGTGTTGGCACAAGTAAACCTCTTCTGTTACCAGCAGTCATTCTACCAACAATACGAGTACCAGCAATAGTTGTGTGGACGATTGGAATAACATCACCTAATTCAGCTTCAAAGGCAGAATAAAAGTTTTCTGACCCTCCAACAGCGACTAAACTGTACGAGTTTGTTAATTTGGAAAAAACACCGACTTCGTTAGAGTTTTCAAATTGGGTTCTACTGGCCATCTTAATCTGATTCAATTAGTTAAAAGATCTTTTTGTCTGTTAGTTTATTGTCTGGTTTACTCATTTTACAAATTTTTAAAAGAAAAAAAAATTATTTCGCCTGGTTCGAGCCGCATTTACTCTTTAAAGGACGGGTAATTCTATCACGTGACGATGGATATTATGTGATGCTAATGATTATTTAACCGGGTATTTAACCGGGTATTATAGTGTTGAACGAATTCCATACTTCTAAAGCTGATCAGATGATTTTGCAAATCTGCAATGAATAGGTGTCTTCCGATGTTGGATGGTCTCAAACGATGTCTCCCCAGATTTTTTTTTGTTGCTAGATCACATACATGCACGGTAGCATGTAGTAGTAGCTAATAGCTCATAGCCCATAACTCGTAGCCCATAGCGGAAGGTCAATTAGCACCTACCATTGTACTCTTCCTAATTTATTGTTCAAAAATCCTGCTAAAAATCTCTCGCTAGGCAGAGCTCCCTCCCAAAAAACATGCTTGACTAGAAGGAGCGCTGGAAGGAAGTTCCTGCCTAACTCCAAATTTCTTCTGGAATATTCGGGTCGTTTTTGCTTCTAGAACCTTCTGGCAAACCCGAGATTAACCCAGAAATGCTTAATCGAGCAGCTTCAGAACAAACCACAGCAACTATTTAAATAGAACAACGTACTCTTGTCAGTTCAATTCCATCTTGCTTTTTTACTTCAGACAACAAACAATAATTACAAACTAGAATAAATCATAATAAATAATGGACGAAACACAATTCACAGATAGAGCTTTAGGTGTTATTACCCTTGCTCAACAATTAGCTGAACAACATGCTCATCCTCAATTGCTCCCAATTCACATACTCGCTGCATTTGTCCAGAAGCCAGAAGATGGCTCACAAAGCTATATTCAGACAGTGCTAGAAAGAGGCCGTTTTGACGTGCAATTGTTCGAGAGAACTGTCAACAAACATTTGGTCAGAACTCCTTCACAAAATCCTGCTCCATCACAAATCACTCCAAGTTATGCTACTGGTGAGGTTTTAAAAAAAGCTGTAAAGATCAAAACTCAACAAAAAGATGGATTTGTCAGTCAGGATCATATCCTATTGGCATTAATTGAAGACAGTTCAATTCAAACAATCTTGAAGGAAGCTAGTGTGACTGCTGAAGGCTTGAAACAACAAATTCTATTATTTAGAGGTAACCAAAAGATCGACTCCAAAAGTGCTGATACCTCCCAAGAACTGGAATACTTATCGAAATATGCCGTTGATATGACTGAACTTGCAAGAGAAGGTAAAATTGATCCCGTCATTGGCAGAGAAGAAGAAATCAGATCCACAATTAGAGTTTTAGCTAGAAGAATCAAGTCAAACCCTTGTTTGATTGGTGAACCAGGTATTGGTAAAACCGCCATCATTGAAGGTGTTGCCCAGAGAATCTTAGAAAATGATGTTCCAACTATCTTGCAAGGTTGTCGTTTATTCTCATTGGATCTTGCTGCTTTAACTGCCGGTGCAAAATATAAAGGTGATTTTGAAGAGAGATTGAAAGGTGTTTTGAAAGAAATTGAACAATCAAAGATCTTGATTATCTTGTTTATTGATGAAATCCACATGTTGATGGGTAACGGTAAAGATGACGCTGCTAATATTTTGAAGCCTGCCTTATCAAGAGGTGGGTTGAAAGTCATTGGTGCTACCACAAACAACGAGTATAGACAAATCGTTGAAAAAGATGGTGCGTTCGAAAGAAGATTCCAAAAGATTGATGTCAAGGAACCAACTGTCAGAGAAACAGTTGCCATTTTAAGAGGGTTACAGCCTAAATACGAGATTCATCACGGTGTTAGAATTTTGGATTCTGCCTTGGTTTCTGCTTCTCAACTAGCCAAGAGATACTTGCCATACAGAAGACTACCTGATTCTGCTATTGACTTGGTTGATATTTCATGTGCTGGTGTTGCTGTTGCTCGTGATTCAAAGCCTGAAGAACTAGATTCAAAAGAACGTCAATTGCAACTAATCCAAGTTGAGATTAAAGCATTGGAAAGAGACCAAGAAACAGATCCAACAACAAAGGAAAGATTACATCAAGCTAGACAGAAAGCTGCTTCGTTAGAAGAAGAATTAACCCCATTAAGACAAAAATACAATGAAGAACGTAAAGGACATGAGGAACTAACCTCTGCAAAGAGAAAATTGGATGAATTAGAAATTAAAGCTACTGATGCTGAGCGTCGTAATGATACTGGTACCGCTGCTGATTTAAGATATTTTGCTATTCCAGAAATCAAAACAAGAATTGCACAACTAGAAGAAGAAGTTGCCAGAGAAGAGTCTAATTCAGGTTCTGGTTCATTGATTCAAAATGTTGTTGATTCTGATACTATTGCTGAAACTGCTGCAAGATTAACGGGTATTCCAGTCAACAAACTAACTCAATCTGAGAATGCTAAATTGATAGCTATGGAAAGGGAACTATCTCAAGAAGTTGTTGGCCAAGGTGAAGCTGTCAAAGCCGTTTCTAACGCCATCAGATTATCAAGATCTGGTTTAGCTAATCCTCACCAGCCTGCTTCATTTTTGTTCTTGGGTTTATCTGGTTCTGGTAAGACTGAATTAGCAAAAAAGTTAGCTGGGTTTTTATTTAATGATGAGCAAGCTATAATTAGAATTGATTGTTCTGAATTGATGGAGAAACATTCCGTCTCCAAATTATTGGGTACTACTTCTGGTTATATTGGTTATGAAGAAGGTGGTCTCTTGACAAATCAATTACAAAGAAAACCATACTCAGTCATCTTGTTTGATGAAGTTGAGAAGGCTGCTCCTGAAGTGCTAACGATTTTATTGCAATTGTTAGATGACGGTAGAATCACATCTGGTCAAGGTAAAGTTGTAGATGCTTCAAATTCTATTGTTATAATGACTTCAAATTTGGGTTCTCAATACATCATTTCTCAGCCAACTTCCAAAATCTCAGAACAAACAAAAGAATTGGTTATGACCGCTGTTAGAGGACACTTCAGACCAGAATTCATTAACAGAATTTCATCAATAGTTGTGTTCAATAAATTATCAAGAAAAGCTATTCATAAGATTGTTTCTATCCGCTTGAACGAAATTGAACAGCGTTTCATTGCCAATGATAAGACTTATAAGTTAGACGTTTCAGAAGATGCTATTGATTTCTTAGCCAAACAAGGTTATACTGAAGATTTGGGTGCAAGACCATTAAACCATTTGATACAGAAAGAATTATTGAATAGATTGGCAGTTTTAATATTGAAAGGACAAATCAAAGACAAGGAAACGGTCAAAGTTATCAAAAAGGGAAATCATTTGCAGGTCTTACCAAATCATGAACCAATTGAATCTGATAACATGGATGTTGATGTTGAGGACTGGACTGATGATGAAGAAGATGATATCCCTGCAGGTGCTGGTCTTGATTGAATGAATTAACCGGGGATTGGACAGTTTAATGGTATATAATGACTAGTTTATATGAATTTAATTTTAACGCTTATATTAATTTAATCCCGTAGAAAGTGACGAAGTGGCATGCTTAAGTTACTACTCAGATTTAAAAGAAAACACTTTTCAGTTCAAATTACACAAAAGTTCACAAAAGAACTAATCTCTAACGAAAAAAAAAAAAAAAAAAACTCACCAATAAAGGTGGCTGATAGTTTAGTTGCATGGCCGACCTGAACTATACTATTATTCAATATTCAGTGTCGATTAATTGCCAAGTTTTATAGTGGCTCAATTCAAACTGTGGAAAATCTAAAATTCCCAAAATAGGAAAGCATCCCTTCTTTAAAATCATAATTCACATATACGAAACATTTAGGCTTAACAAACGCAGGAAATCATGAGCGAGGAACCAAAAGTTCTGGGTTTAACTTTTACAACTACCCTTGCGTTGTGGTTATAGTTGTGCGTCTATTGTGATATCTATATATACGGTACACACTTAACAAACACACATACATTCAACACGTATATGAACGATCAATTTGTGACAAACCCAAAAACGGCCTTTCGGAGCTTTCGACCCTTGCATTAAATCTAAGCCATTCTGTTTATCACATTTTCATCTAAACCCTTTTTTATGTGTTTCCACAGTGGTGTCAAATTACGTGAGAATCACTGACGCCATATAAAGAAATAGTCTTTTGATGGCCTTAAAACTGCTCAGATACCAAGAAATCCTTAAACGGTGGCACACCTACAAATAATCGCTAAACTGATAAAAGATGAGTCTGTTCCTCGATGAAATTGTGATTAGCTTTTGTGACTGCTGTATCATTCAACAATGACCATTACAGAAAAACTCAAAAACTTTAAGTCGAGTACCACTAGCTCCGATAGCTCAAACTACGAGGAAAAAGATGAGCATTTCGAGCTGAGAGATTCTGCCCTATACACCATCGAAAGCGGTGATGAAACCTCAGAGGCTAACTTGCAACTAAACCAACACGGTGCTCCTGTCGAAAAAAACAGTCCTTTGGGTGTCCATGTCGATACTGTTTCTTTGATTTATTTGACTATTTCTGGTATTATTGGTACAGGTATCTTCAGTACTCCAGGCTCTATTTTGAAAAGTGTTGGTTCCATAGGTGCTTCTTACGTTTTATGGGTTGCCGGGTTTGTCATTGCTACCTTACGTCTAATGGTCTATATAGAATATATCCAATGCTTTCCCAATCGTGCTGGGGGTGATGTTGCTTATCTGGAACAAGCCTTTCCCAATCCTCCGTTCATGATCCCAACATCTTATGCTGCTGTGTCGGTTGTTTTATCTTTTTTAAACTCATCTGCTATCGCCTTTGGTAACTATATTTTGAAAGCTGCCGATGTCGAATCTACAACTTGGAGACAGAGAGGTATTGCGGTCGGTATTTTGGCTTTTACATCAGTTCTTGCTGCTGTAAGCACTAAATGGTCTTTAAGGCTATCGAACTTGTTGGGTCATGCCAAAATTATCTCACTATTATTCATTTCAATCACTGGTTTAGTGGTCTTGGGTGGCAACACTTCTGTTGCCAATCCAAAGGCTAATTTCAAAAATGCTTGGGAAGGTACCACAACTGATGCACAATCTATCAGTAATGCTATTTTGAAGGTTACTTTTGCCTATGGTGGTTTACAATATCCAGTCTCGATTGTCAATGAACTCCCACAATCCAAAAGGATGAGAGGTTATAAAGTTATTGTTCCGTTAACTTTCTTCACCATCTTCGTGTTATACATTTTATGTATTACTGCTTACTTTGCTGGTGCTGGTTCTATTGAAGAAATTAAATCTTCAGGTGTCTTAACCGCAGGTTTATTCTTTGAAAATGTTTTCAAAACCAAAGCTGCCACTCGTGCTTTAAGCGTCTTGGTTGCCTTATCAGCATATGGCCATTTAATTCCGGCTATTGTTGCCCATTCAAGAGCTTTAAGAGAATCAGGTCGTCAAGGTGTTTTGCCATTCAAAAGTTTTTGGGTTAGTACTAAACCATTCGGTACCCCAATAGGCCCAATATTTGTCACTTTTATTGTTAACTCTATTGTCTCCATTGCCCCACCAGCTGGATCCGCTTACAACTTTGTGGTTGATTTAGGCTCATATTCTGCTTATATTTTTGATTTCCAATTAAGTTTAGGTTTGATCTTATTAAGACGTCAGAGATCAAAAGCTGGTTTACATAAACCAAAATTTAGCATTCCGTTGCCTTTATTAATCATTCAACAGCTTTACCAAATTTTCGTTTTAGTTATGCCTTTAGTTCCACCAAAAGATAGTAATGGAAAAATTACTTTGAAAGGTTCAGACATTAGTTTCTTCTATGCAAGTTATTGTGTTGTTGCAGTTGGCTTAGTTCTTCTTTGTTTTGCATACTACGTTTTGTGGCAATTTGTTATACCATACTTTGGTAAATACAGACATAGAGTTGAAAGATATGAATTGGAAAATGGTGAAATGGGTAATCGCGTTGTCAAAATAGCTGTCAGTGAATTAGAAGAATGGGATAGAGCACATGGTAAGCGTTTGACACTAGCGAATGTTGACATGATTCCAAACGAAGGAATAACCACACAAATTCAAGTGCATGAAACTTCCAAAGCTTGATCTTTCATTTTAGTTGTTACATTGTTTAGTTTATTGTTTTTAATTTTAATGCATTTTTAATGAGTTTGCATACTTTGTCTAACATGAAAAAAAAAATCATTTTTTATATAAGAGCAACAGATAGTCCGTCATCAGTATCATTATTACTCAACTCAAATTTCCAACCGTCACCATATACGTCCATAAAATACACCCAATAAACTCCATCATCAACTTTCCGTATCGTGCATCCTATAGTCAACCGTAGCCCATCTGTGTCGTCTCCAAAAGGATAAACATATTCTTCCCTCAAAGAATATAGCCCTCTATGTTTGACCATTCTAAATATCGTGATGACTCCAACTTGAGTAACTGCGATATATGCCGACAGTTCAGGAATGACTCTAGTTATTGATAGTCTATTTGAAAACATCATTTCTTCGTCCAAATCAACATCAAATAACTCGCCTGAATCAGCATTGCGTATTAAGCCATTTGCACGGTACAATCCAACTTTTGATGCTGTTGTTATAATATAAAACTTCTGATTTAGCTCAGGAATATCGTCAATTTGGCAAAAATAATCTTTTTTTATTCTTGTAGTCTTATCGGAATGTGAGTTCAATCGACATTCAAGATCAGAATCTGGATACAACTCAGTACGAGGGATTTTATAGTCAAATCTAGTACTTATATGGATTACCTCGTACTTGGCTGCACCACCAAGATTAGAAGTAATCAGTTGGTTATCCAATACCTTTAAAGCGTCTGATTTTTGTAGTATTTTCGCCAAATCAATTGGACTCTGGTTTCCCAAATAATCTGAATTGTTCACAGTTTTAAAGAATTTTTCATCAACTTGATTTATAGACCACCCATGATCTTGTAGCATCAATCTGTTTAGTATTCTAATTTGAAAGTGATATTTCACCTGAACATGACCTGCTACGGAGTCAATTATAGGTACATTTTGCGCTAAAGGTCTATCGGATGCAGATACATTCCTTATTCTAGTGAATTCAAATGTCACTAGCTCGCCAGATATAGCAACACACCCAACCCAAACTTTATTCTCCGAGGTATTGACTATTTTAACATCTGAAACATTATGGAGTAGTTCATATGACCTTTTAAAATAGATGTTTGTACCTTCATAGAAGAACAATGTCACTCTATGTGAGTTATCTGAAAAAGCAATATAATCTTCGAATGCATCAACCCCCCATACTGATGATGACATTTTAAACTCCATAATCTTTATAAGATCACCTGTGCCATCAAATTTCTCCAAATCATACAGTATTCCTCTTCCATCATCACAGCATAGAACCAGAACATCTTGACCTTTAAATCTTACTACTTTAATGAAATTGATAGAATGTGGCGATTGTGGGATTATTGACCCTGTCCAATGTTCTCTAACTGTAATTGTGGGTCTAGTTTCCTGCCATTTCAAGAACTTTTCATCCTTAAGTATAACAATTCTGGACCATGATGCACAGAACATGAATCTTCCGTGACATTCAATCAAATTGTTTTTATATTCGGCAAATGGATACCCATGAATTTCAAATCCTTCCAAGTTTTTGACGTCTAAACGGTCATCATATTGCAAATAAGGCTGGTCATTTTCAAAATCAATAGTCCTTTTTATTTGAGTTTTATGAATATCCAGCCTGTCATACGCTGAAAGGATAGAACTATGTATTGATGCAGTGTCAAGGTTTTCTGATCTAGCAACTGGTGAGTCTTCATGATTTGGGTCAATATAATAAAGAAGATCAAGAAGTTTCGATTTATTGTCCACATCTTCATAAAACAAATCAGCGTCTTCTACTTTCGTATTCTTAGTGAAATACACCTTAGACAGTATCAAATATGACATGAACTGTCTCCATTTCTCAGAATAAGATAAGCTCGGTTGCGGAACCCTTTCTGTTAACAGAGCTGAAGAAGTTACACTGTCCTGAAATGACATCTCTGAAAAGTTATATGAATCATTTGAATGACCATTAGTCTCTGGATCTATTGTAAAGTCGTCATCCATCAAAATTTTCTCTTGTTTTTGAAGACTTTTATTCTCTCATCTGTTTTCCTTCCTGTAAATTTTCAACTGTTTTGATAACGCGCAACAATAACAATCTACAACAAATGTCGGTATAAGTTTTTTTTTAACTCAGTATATTACAAATATTAACCAACCCCTTCAGCTCAAACAAGCTCAGAAATTTCCTCCAATCTCTTATTCGTAAATTTCTCAAGCTGTTCAGCATCCTCATAAACAGGAGAGCCTTCTTCATTATAAAACTTGGCATTTGAAAAGATTTTTAGAACATTGTCAGAAAATTTCAGAAAATTCTTAATTTTCCCACTCTTCAAGTTCCTTCTTATACTGTTCAGCGAAACGGGCTGCTGGATCAATTGGTAATAATCGGGATAGAGCTTTTTGGAAGGCAGGTCAATGAAATATTCACTCAACAAATGATCATCATCTGAAGACTTGAGCTCTTGAATCTCGTCTAGTAAATTCAAACCATGTTCAGTAAGTGGTGATAATCCCTTCTTCTGTTTCTTAATACTCACAAATGAGTCATCTTCGGTCAGTATTGAATCGTCACCTTCGTCCTTGAACCCATTTTCTTCGACTGTAGCAGATCTTGACCTCTTTGGACGACTTGGAGGAGTAGGGACATCATCCCCGTCTTCGTCTAGCTCAGTTACTATTGCAGACTGTCTCTTACTTCTTCTTTCTTTGGAGAGTCTTTTACGTTCAATAGCAGCTTCAACGGTATCTTCGTCATCATCCATAGCAAGTAACCATTGCTCTTCAGTTAAACCATCATCATAATACACACGTTTCTTCTCTCTAGTACGTCCCAGTTCCTGTTTGCTATCTTGTTCCAAATGCTGGGCAATGTCTTCTGTGAACACTTGTGGTAGTTCAGACTCAGTTATTAATCTTTCTTTGAACCCCTTAGGTCTTCTACTTTGTATCTTTTCGCTCGTGATCCTTTCCAAATCAATTTGAGCGAATAGTTCTTTTTCAGCTTCAGTCCTTGCTAAAACGTCATTTAACTCATCATCATCAAGCTCTTCTTTTTCATCATTATTTCTGGCACCATCATTTTCCAATAATTGTTTCAAAAATGCTTCTTGTTCTTCAGCAGTAGACTTATTATCGAATTTACCAGCTTGAATAACTTTACCATCGATATCTAATTTTTGTAAAGCTCTTTCTAAAATGACCTCTTCAACAGTATCAGTGGTAATCAGTCTTAAAATTCTGACTTCATTCTTTTGACCAATTCTATGAGCACGATCTTGAGCCTGCAAATCTTGGTGTGGATTCCAATCGGTATCAAAAATGATAACAGTGTCAGCTGTTTGTAAATTTAGACCTAAACCACCTGCTCTGGTAGACAATAAGAAACAGAAATACTCAGAATCAGGAGCATTGAAAACCTTCAACATATCGGTACGATCATCTGCCTTTGTGCTACCATCCAATCTTAAATAAGCCAAATCTTTCAGTCTTAAATAGTCTTCCATAATATCCATAACCTGAGTCATCTGAAAGAACATCAATACCCTATGGCCACTTTTCTTGAATTTTGGTAGAACTCTATCTAAAAGTTCAAATTTACCACTTGTTCTCCATAGCATCTCAGGAGAAGGATGTATTGGGTTGATAACATTTTCCACCTCTTCGAAAACGTATGGATGGTTACAAATTTTTCTCAATTGCATAATCTTATTGTTCAGACCTTTTATACCAGATTTTGTGGCCCCAGTAACACCTGCACCGAGAAACAATGCATTGTGTTTTAACATTTGTTGATATAGGACATATTGTAACCCTGAAAGTTTACACTTGATAACAGTCTCAACTTTATCTGGCAAATCTTTCTCAACTTCTTTTTTCAAACGACGTAACAAGAAAGGTCTTAGCACTTTATGCAATCTTCTGATAACTAATAATGTTTCTTCTTCTGACAGCTCAATTTTTTCTTGACCACCAGTATTTGCGAAAGGAGTGTTAAACCATTCATCAAAAGTTTTAACAGAATTGAACACTTTCGGTAAAACAAAATTCAACAAAGCCCATAATTCTGGAAGGTTATTCTGTAATGGAGTACCAGTCAAGATCAAACGATTTTTCGTGTGGTAATATTGTGAGATTGTAACAGATAGTTTGGATTGTGCATTTTTCATACGATGACCTTCATCGATAATCATATGCACCCATCTCAATTTTGACAAAATAGGACGATCTTTGATAATATATTCAAAAGTTGTCAGTAAAACATTGAAATTTCCACTTCTAACTTCATATGCCAAGTTTTTACGTTGGGTCGGAGATCCTTTATAGACAATAGTTTTCAGTGATGGTGCCCATTTTTCGAACTCCAAAGTCCAATTGGTAATCGTAGATAACGGAACGATGACCAAGTATGGCCCTTTTTGCTTTTTAGTTTCTATCAAGTAAGTGATTAATGATAACGTTTGAATAGTTTTACCCAACCCCATTTCATCCGCTAAAATACCATTCAAATGATTATTGTATAAAGAAACCATCCACTGTAAACCTTTCAATTGATATTCTTTCAATGTACCACCAACCAGAATTGAAGGTTGTTGATTAATCTCTTCTTTAACTTGATGCGCAACCTCATAATAGTCAATCTTTTCTCTCTGTTCCTCCGTAAATTCTACAGGTTCTTCCCCATTAGCCAATTTGGCTTCTGTCTGTTGGGTTTGAACAGCCATGGCTAAAGAATCTAGGAAAGAGTTGGTTTGCCTCAATAAATGTGTAATTCTTGTATCTTTAGTTTGGTCCAACAGCTTCAAGTATGCTTCTTCATCATTTGCTTTCAAAGCTTGCAAACGCTGTCTGGCTGTTTTTTCCAATTTCTTACCTTCATCTTTTTCAATTTGAGAATGCAATTGAGTAATTGATTTAGCAAATTGGAACCTTCTATTGATAGCGTCTTCTTTATCATCCTTAATTTCATTAGCTCTTTCAACTATTGTTTGTATTCTTTTGAGATGAATTGCATGCTCAATTCTTTGTTTTTCTAAACGTTGTTGTTTCTCTAATTCTTCCGCTAATCTTGCGGTCTGTTTTGTAACAACTTTTGGTCTTATCTGTAGTGATCTTTGAGCAGTCAATGTAACAGGATGTGATTTTAAAAATTCAACTTGTGTGTGTGCTTTTGATCCTATGGAAAACAGCAAGTTCTGTCTCAATGTCTTCTGTTTGGCTAATAATCTCAACGATTTCAATTCAACAAGAGCCTTCACCTTAAGTTCATCAGCTTTTGCAGATAAATCGTCGGGTCCATCAAATGTAAGTTCACCATATTTAAAAGTACCTATATTAGCAGGAAGTCTCTCTAACTCGGCAATCCTCTCATTGATTTTATTCAAAGTCAGCTGCTCGGATATTGGATTAACACTTGAATCCAAACTAAATCTATCATTGATCCCCAAATTCTTAACTCTTGAATTGAAATCAAGTGTAAATTTTACTGGTTCTATTTCAGTCGAAAGTTCAGCAGCACCACCATTTAATGTTTCTTCGCCAAATCCTAATCTTTTTTGAATAACATCTGGAACTTGAAGTTGTTTTGATATCAGTTGAAAAGCAATCAATTGGTCACGAAGTTTATCTTGATCGTAAGATCTCTTCTTTTTGGAACCTCTCAATTGCTGAAGTCTCTCTTTATAAGTTTTTTGTTGCTCACTAACCTTGTATAGAACTCTTTCGATGCTCTTCTCCTCAACCGAGTCGCTTTGGGTCAAATGCAATGACCTATATCTCAGTATAAGCAACTCCAATTCGTTTCTGGAAGTAGGCCATGGAACCTGATTGACAACCTTTGGCGTCGGTGTTATTATAGATGAGTTGGGATCAGCTGTTGAGGTTGGTGGGGATTGTTGAAAGGAAGACATGGATTGGATCACGTAAATGGTAAATTTAAACTAAAACTTGAAATTGAATTGGAACACGCCCCTTGTATTACAGACCGACCGCTGTATCTCTATGATAGTGTAGTTTCTCTTTCTTCTCCCGGTTGTAGAGGGTTTTGTTGGTGGTGAAAGCTATTGTTGTGAGTGGAAAGTTTCCCAGATCGAAGTTGGCGGTTGTTTTTGGAGATTATTCGATTGTTTTGTTTTCAGTTGTTTTTTCCAAATCGTCGTCTTTTTTCTAAAAACTTTTTTTGCAGTTGAATTTTTTGTTGCGCGAACCGTGTTGTCAGTGCTTATGTCATGGTTAACTACCGCGAACTTGATGCGCTAAACAGAGCTAATAAGATTAATACCATTTAATGAAACTACACGGTCTAATTAGTCACTAAGCGTTTCATTTCTCTGAAAACGACTACGATAGGAAGTATTGAAGTCTCATAAAACATAAAAACATTGAAAGTTCATAAAGCATTGATAATAAATTCGCCGGCTCCTTGTTCCTGAACTTTTTCTTCTGCTCTTTTAAAAGCTGGTCTGGCCTCAACTTGTGCTAGCCATTTCTTCAATAATGGATACTTGGACTTGTCCACGATAGAGCTGTCATTGATTCTATCTCCCCCAAATACAATGAGGACATTGAAAACCAGGATTACATCTGCACCAGAAAACTTATTTCCAACAAAATAAATTGGTGCTTCCTCTCCTAATCCATCAGAGTTCTTCTTCAAAACATCTTCCAAATAATCAAGATTCTGCTTAATACTTTTTAACGTGAAGTTGGTATCAATTGATTTAAGAACTTTGGACGCTATTGGCTTGATGAAAAAAGGAACCCTACTCATGACAATACTATGAATGATTAATAGCAAAAAGTATGGCTGGAGAGTACCTTCAGCATAATGCAAGAAGTAATCAACCTCTTCGTTTTCTGCACTAGTTAAACCAGTAAAGACTCCATGTTTATCAAAGTTCCTAATCAAGAAACTAGTAATGTGTCCGCTTTCGGCAATTTTTGTAGTTGGTTTACCATCATGATAATCAACCTCAATTATTGGACTCTTTCCAAGTGGGAATACATCAGCCAACGCTTTATCAGCTAAATGATTATATCTGTGATACAATTTCAGTTTATACTCAACTTTCAGTTCTTCCAATAACCAAAGGATTCTCTGTGATCTTGAAGCTTCTAGCCTTTATTTACTTGTTAACAATCCTCAATTGGGGACGGAGGAGATGAACACAGGACATACCAATGAAGAGTGATTGTTGGCTCTTGCGTTGTAATTTTATCGGACATTCTAGTAACAAATACGTTTGAGCTTGATCAACTCTGGAGTCGAAAATATGTAAAGTATAAAACACAGACTGGGAAGAACGCGAGAAAATATATAAAATAAAAGGAAGAAAAGTGCCTTTTATATCAGCTTGTATAAATCGCAAACCATCAAATAATCACGCAATTAATCACGCAATTAGTAAGCTATACAATCGGGACATTACCATATTCCCGGACATTAAAGTCCAAACTCCGTGATAAATTAACTAGGAACTAAAATCAATGGGACTCATAAAAGTGTGAGGTTGCCCCGGAAAGACTTTACAATAGTATTGGGATATGTTTATAATAAACATCTGTTTGACCTGAGCATTGAGAGAATCTGACGTCTACATAAAAACATAAAAACAAACATTGTCACTTTCACAAAATTAAAAGTTTTCAATATTTTTAAATTATTTACTGTCTGGCTCAAATATCAATGAGTATATATATCATATTTTTCACTACCTTCTTTCTTAACTCTTGCTTCGGCTTTTTTATAAGCTGGTCTTTCCTTGATTTGGTTATTCCATCTCTTCAAAAAAGGAAATTGTGATTTATCCAACGAGGTCTTATCGAATCTAGACCCATCAAACAATCCTCTGATGAAAAAGCTCAGAATGATATCAGCGCCAGAAAATCTACTGGCAACAAAATATATTTGTTCATCTTTTCCAAAGCCTTGTGAATTCTCCCTCAAGTTCTTTTCCAAAAATTTGAGATTTCTTGTCAGGTTAACCACAACAAACTGCTCGTCAATTGCACGTGTAAACTTTGTGCATACAGATTTGATCATGAATGGAACTTTTTCAATAGCAGCGCTGTGAAGAACTGGTATTAAAAATAAAGGAGCCAGAGTACCTTCTGTATAGTGCAAGAAATAATTGACTTTATCAGCCTCATCTTGTTTCAAACCTGCAAAGACACCATTATGATCAAGCTCTCTTATCAAATAGGTGATTATTTGACCACTTTCAGCAATTTTCTTTGGTGACTGACCATCTTCATAATTAAGTTCAATGACGGGACTCTTGCCTAATGGGAAGACCTTCTCTAATTCAGGGTCGGCCAGCTTATTGTCTCGATGATACAACCTCAGCCTATAATCGAGTCCTAATTCTTCCAACAACCATAAAATTCCTTGTGCTCTTGAAGCTTCTAACCTACAGGGATGACTCTGGTTAAAACTTAATCGATAAGTGATTTATACGGTGATCCTAATACATACCAATAAAGAGTGATAGTTGGGTCCGTTTTTTTAGCTTTTTCCATCATTGTGGATTCTGTTGGGGGTTTCTAAAATAAATCAATTTAAAGCCAAAGAGCAAACCTAAGAAATCAATTGTTCTTTTATAAACCTCAATGTAAAGTCTATTGATGTTGCTCAGACATTCGTCTCCATAAGTCCGACTATTACCGAAGAGCTTTGTTAATTAAGCGATTATGTAATTTCTGTTTACAAATAATTTTGTGGCAAAACAGCATAAACTCATGATGTCATATAGTTTAACCAATAAACTATTCTATAAAAGATAGCTCAGAGAAAATCAACAAGTGATAGTACTAATCGGATATCGCAGGATGAAATAATTGTTTGTTGATTCGCACAATGTCGGAACACAGAATAGCAACCATTTTAGATCTGCCTAATGAAATTTTATTCAAGATCCTCTTCCTAATCGATAATTCAGATATTAACACACTCTATTCTATAGACCTCTTCAAAAAAAAGTTTAAAGATCTTTTTGCAGTCGTTTCTGATGTCATACCATCTCAGAATTTTCCAAACATCCCAACTGTAATTTCATTCACTGAATTCCATTCCCTATTTGACCTAAAGTCTAAATTACTCCATACATTGGTCGAAATTCATGATTTAAGTACTACATATAACAGGCTGTACCAATTATCGAGTATTATCGATAACAAAATAAGCGTTTTTGATGATCATATTCCCTATTCGTGGGATCCTATATCTGATAGTTCCAAATGGTTAGAGAATTTTAGCACGAGAACAGCGTCTATCACATTTGAGAGATTAAGAAAGTTAACATTGAGTGATGTTTCAATTGACCCAAAGATATTCAAATTTCCAAAATTAGATACTTTAACGTTAATAAGAGTGAAAAGCTCTGATGAACAAGTAAAGTTCAATTTACCGAGACTTCGTACGCTGTCTGTTAGTGGTTTATTCAAATCTATAAATTCCAGCATTGACTACAACGATTCAAAGCTCACCACTTTAACAATATCATCATTGAATGATATGATGAAGTGGCAAAATATAAATAACACGTCATTGAGCTGTATCTCAATTTATGAGAGTGGAAGCTTGGTGAAATTTATGAATTTAAGTTTTGAAAACTTAGAAAGACTAATTATCAAGGATTCTGATGTCAATGAGTTTGCTTACATTAATGCACCACTTCTGAACTCGATACATATCGAGCAGTTTCTGACAGCTGACATTTCGATCCATCATCTCAATCTTCCAAAACTGGAACATTTATTACTATGGATATTTGAGATTTCTTCTCTTCATGATATCCATATGCCGAATATCAAACATGGTTCTATCATGCTATCAAATGAGCCACGCCCTACTGAATCTAGTATTATTGATCTATCATGTTTCAAATCGCTTATATCTATTCAAATTTGTTGTGCTGCTGAAATTTTGAAATATATTGACAGATTAGAACACCTTGAAGTGAGAGGCCCATTCAATAATGAAGTATTATTCACATTGGATTTCAATTATTTGAAATCCTTCCATGTCTATTTCAACAATCGTCTCACAGAAATGCCTAATATCAAAGCTCCGCATCTTCAGAATCTAAAAATATCAAGATGCTCAAGGCTAAAGAATATCGTATCTATTGAGTCAGACTACCCGACAATCAAAACTCTATCCATTGAATACTCTGAACTACGTGACTTCATAGACTTGTCTCTCAGTGATCTTGAATCCATTGTTTACATTACATCTACAAGTGCTCCATTGTATGTTAGAAATTGCGTTTTCCCGAAACTAACTACATTTGATGCTATAAATTTGGAAATAAGTAGCTCATCAAATTCTTCTTTTGAGTTTGAAGCGCCACTATTGGAGTCAATGAGAATTACAAATTTCTCAGTTGAAAAATTAGAGATTCACAATTTTACCAGATTGACTAGACTTTCAGCAATAGGTGGCATCAAGAATTTATGCATATTCGGTTGTCCCAATCTTCGAGATCTTGATATAAGCCGGAATGAATTAGATACTGTTTCAACTGATCGGCTAGGCCAACTACTGGCATTGGAATGTGAGGATACAAACATATGGCATTCTGATATAGATGCTCCATTATTGAAAAAAATCACTGATGATGGTCGTACACGTTATTTGTTAAATTCACCTGATTATTTATAAACGTTAGTAGTTTATACAGTACTTGTAGCGGGATCAGCCAAACATAATGATTTCTCATTTTCATCTTCAACTCTCAAATCAGCAGATTTTTCAGTAACATCTTCAATACTATCGACCGTTTCTTTAACTTGATCAACCTGGACCACATTATAATCTTCATCAATTCTTACCAATTTAACAGTATTCGCCAAAAAGTTTAAAGATAACCTCACTTTCAATTTAGGCAAAACACTTCTTAAATCATTTTCGGTGGTTTCTGAAAATCTCATGAAAGATTCAGGAATCAATAAATAAGAATTTCCCTCGACCCATTTCAAAGTTGGTGACTTGATATGTCTAGATTCGGATAAAATTGACAATACTGACTCTTCCAAGTCATCTCTAGTAACACCAACAATTGTATCCTTAATTAACAAAGCATTGAATTTAATCGTTGGTGGGCTTATTTCAACTGGTCTGGGTTTCACAACTTGACTGGCAGAATTTCTTTTATAAACTTTTAGTGCCAATGACAAGGAATATTTTGGAATCTTGGATGTCTCAGTTTTAGCAATGGCAACACTTCGATGAGGCTCAGGGTCTTGGGATTCCGAATAAAGGCTGTATGATTCTGCTAATTGGTGGATATATTGTCTTTGGGGACTCCTCATTGGCTTAAAATCTAACAGTTTTTTGTCTGAATTCATGAAGTTTTTGAATAAAGTTTCAACGTTCAAACACCATTTTGTTTGAGAAGCTGTCGTTCTCAGAATATCAATTGTATATGGCAATTCTTCTAGTTTCAAACTTTCTTCGAGTGATTTTTCAGCAACGCCAAAAGCTTCTCTCAGTTTAGTTTCACGCTCTTGTAAAACACAAGATATCTCACAGTCTAAAACAGTACCAGCTCTACTTTTTGTCTCAGCATTAGCACCACACTTAAGTTTTCTCTTGACCCTTTTACATTTACAAGTAACTTCCACTTCATCTTCACAAGTCTCCAGATCACCACATCTTGAAGGGAAATGACAAGCCTTTTTATCAACATGATCACAATATTTCTTTTTCTTCCCACAAATGGACTTACAAATACAAGGACCTTTATGACAAGACATGAAACAATGATGTTGACATGGTAGTTGTTTCCCACATCTTTCACCACAAAAAACTTCATCTTGATAACACATAGCTCTGACATTCTTCTTCCCACAATTACATGGCTTTTCAACACTCTTAGTACACTTAGGGCAGTTTATATCATCTGGATGACAGTTATGAGGCATCTGCTGATGCCCACATGGTAATTCTCTAACACATTGAGATTCACAAGCTGGTAGCGTAAGACCACAACGAACTGGTGCCATGAGAACAGTTTGACCACAATGGCATACCAAATCATCATTGGAAGATTCCAAACACGGAGGACAAGGACCAACATGGCATGTCCTTTGGCACAAATGGTCTGGATTCCCGCAAGACAGCTTTTTATTGCAAACTTGTAAACAAACGTGTGAAGCTTCAATTGAAAATGATTCATTATTAATACTATGTCTAGTATTTGTAGTATTATTTCTGATTGCTTTCTTTCTGAGACGTTCTCTAATTAAAGCAGCACCTTCATCAGCACAGCAGACATTATTACACCTATGGCGACGGCATGATAATAATGCTGAACATTTTCGGGTACAAGTTGGGACATTTTTGGCCTGTAAGAATTTGCAAGGAACAGTAAAAGAATTGAAATCACAACGACATTTGGTCTTGACAATTTCATAACAGGGGGAACAACTACCTTCATGACAGGTCCATTTACATGTATGCCCACATGCTAATTTTTTACCACACAACTTGTCACAGATTGGGATTGGATCCGAGCAACTTGTTCTATTTTGGCCATTGTTTACCTCTTGGATTAAAGTTTGACCGCATGGGCATGTTTTGATGATATCAGGGCTTAAAGGACAATGTTTTAACTTTCTTAATCTTGGTTGACATGAGACCTTATCAAAATGGATACCACAATCATATCTGGATTCTGAAACGTTAGAACATTGGAAATTGCCAATCCAATTATCTTCCTTCTTGATTCCAAAACTTTTCAATGGTTTTTTCAAATGGCATTTGACAAAATCTGAAGTTTCACCGCAATAACATTTCGATGCTACGAATTCTTCACATTTTCCACAAAGACCATCATGACATCGTTTGTTACATTTATGAACTTCACAAGGTAGGAGCTCAGGACAGATATCTTCACAGCGCCAACCCTCAGCATATGGGGTTAAAACACAGGGCCATTGGGTTTCATGATTCCCACAATGACATTTCATTGGAGGTCCAAGTGCGTTACAAGTAGAATGTGGGCCTGGATGACATGGTAGTGTACAACGATGGGGGCAGCCTTCTAATTTTGCACCACATGTCTGACCACAACTATTTGGATCTAATTGATTGACTGGAGGGTGAATGACTTTTTTGCACCAACACCTATTTTGAAATTTTTGCTTTCTGTGAACAGCATTACAAGCTGGGCATTTCCAGTTACCATTTTCGTCAGTGGATGACCCTTTTTGAGACCAATTGTTGATACACGAAATATGATAAACTCTATAACAATCCGTACACCCCCAAACTTTTGAGTTTGGACCAATTTCAGAAGTACACACCAAGCAGGTATATGTCTCTTCTTTGATCTCTTTCAATATCGAAGTAGAAAGGTCGAGATCTTCATCCAAACTGATGTCATCATCAGAATCTGATGAATCTGATGAATCTAATGAATCTGAGTCATTCCCAGATGTTTCCGAAGAAGGGGTATCTGGTTCCTCTTCAACAATCACATCCGTATCAGAAATATCTCCTTGTTCTTGCTGTCGCGGTGGTTTTTCCATAATCTTTAGCAAGATTTCAGCTGGCTTTATGAACAATATATGAAGAACTGCCTATGAAAAGTTTTGATGCCATTCATGAAAATATATAACACCCGAACACCAAGCACTTAATTCCGCGAATGCATTCTTTATTCACTTTCAAAGCGGAAACAAATTCAGGGGAGTTTATCCATAGAGTTCAATCACAAAACAACCTTCACAAGTCGCATTCAGAAGTTGAAAGAATGAGACCTCAGTTAATATTGAAAGCAGCAGCCAAGGATCCATGGGCCAGAAGGTGAGTGGGATAACATTTCACCATCTAGAATTAATATTAACCCCAGTTGATTAATAGAGAGGCATGGAGATACGAAGGGCAATTTGCAAGATCTAATATTTATAAGAACTTATGGCCTGGATTCAGTTATGGTGTCGGGGCATTTGTTGTTTACGTTATTGCGGAAAAGCTATTCTTTCCACCTGTGAAACATCACGATTTTGAACATAGTCATGATGAAGGCCATTAAAAGACATCCTTATTTATTTTACCTATTTATTACATTATTTATTAACTTATTTATTTATTTATTTATTGGCCAAGCCTGCTCATTATAAATTTACAAACCTCCATTAAAATTTGTAATCATTCTTGTACTTTTACACCTGAGGCTGTTTTTCAACACCAGGTCTAATTTTTGCGTATAAACTTTAGGAAGAAGAGACGCATGAAAAAAATATGGAAAAAATGTGGAAACTTTGTTCGTGTCTAATACTCACCAAAAACTCAAATTTTCCACTCAAATTGGCCTTCAGTCCCCTTTGAAACCGAGATAAACCATCAGAAAACAGCTAGTACTTATCCGTCTGTATAACCTATTGTCAGAACAGTACTGGTTGAAATCATTCCTTCGTATATCGTTTTTTTTTTCTCGTTTCGCACACTAAAAACACAATGGGAGAGAAGCTTCACGAAACTGAGGAAGGTTTCATCTTTGGAAGTTTCGAGGATCTGGCGCCAATAAGAGTTGTCAAACACTTGGGCTCTTCTGAACTAACCTTTGACGGAAGATTGTCCACACCTTTACAAATCTGGGAAGATGGAGGTGAAACAGGCTGTGGAGGTAAAATTTGGATAGCTGGGGAACTTTTGTCAAAATATCTTTTAGATAAAGGATTATATGGGAAAAAAAAAGTTATCGAGATTGGGAGTGGTACAGGAACGGTTGGGTTAGTCCTGGGCTTGAGTGATAAAAGAGATGATGATATGGAGGTTTGGATTACAGATATAAAGTGCGTTGTTTTCAATTTTAGCTAGTGTTAGATTTACTAACAATGAAAGTGAGCTTGTTCCTTTAATGGAGAAAAACATTATGTTGAATGGCTTAGAAAACACTGTCCATGCCGAGGTTTTATCATGGTGAGTATCTTACCACAAGTTTTCAGGAACTCGATACTAACACGTCGATATAGGGGAGAACCATTACCTGCTTATGCTAAAGAGGGAGTTGATGTCATCTTAGCAGCTGATTGCGTTTATTCTGAAGCTGCATTTCCATTATTAGAAAAAACCCTGCTAGATTTAACTGATAAAGACACACTAGTTCTAATGAGTTATAGAAAGAGAAGAAAAGCTGATGCCAAGTTTTTCAAAAAGATCAAGAAGAATTTTGATATCGTACCCATCATAGACTTCAAAGACTATGACACTTATACCAAACAGCGTGTCAGTCTATTCCAATTAGTTAGGCGTGTTAAGCATAATGGCATTATCCCGATTCTATCTTCATGAATAGTTCATGACCCTACGCCCAATAAAAAAAATATTTTTGTCTTTGATTGTCGTAAATTTTTCAACATATGTACACTATTCGTCATCCCCATTTCTATTTAATCTATTCTTGAGCATTCAATGCATCTTGAGGGCCTGCGGTTTTTGCATCAACAACCTTTGAAAGTTCTTCAGCTTCAACTCTCCATTTATCAATGACTTTCTGTTCTTGAATGACACCATGTTCTAATGGAGTCTTGTCAAACACAGCGCCAAATAATTCGTTTTCTTCAGTAGCAACTTGATCAGCAATTTCTTGTTCAATTCTAACTCTATAAAACTCGAATCTCGCATTATCATATGCATCCGCTAGAGTCAGGTTATCGTTTTGTAAAAGATACAGAGTTCTCTGCACAACACTTTCACCATCAAGAGCTTTATTCAGTTGTCTTATGGAAGACCAGTCTTGTTTTGAAGCATCATCACCTGTATTTTCAAGTAAAATCTTTGGTCTAGCTAATTCCCAAGGATGCTGGTCATAGAACAGTGATCTTAATTCATCTTCAACAAATTTCAGTTTCTTTGGTTTATATATGTTTGCGGTTGGTTTTTGCGATTGTCTTGTTTTGAATAATGGGCTATTTGGCTTGTTCGATTGGTTCTTTCCTAGTTGTATAGGTTGAGTATTTTTATTGGATTTTGGTTCACGTAAGAAATTCTTGTTTGGCGGATATTGGGCAATTACTTTGTACCAAGCTGGCTGCTGTGATAACACACCAGATTTCAAGTAGTTAGATGTTCTCTCAAGGACATTAACAGCCTTTGTTTGTAGTTTCATCGTGTAGAATTGCCTACTCAAAGCCTTTCCATATTGAAAAGTTTGTTGAAGTTTCTCAAAAACTTTTTCAAAGTTTTTTTCCAATTTTCACAGAACAAGTTCGCGAACTTTCTCAGTATGGCCATATTCTTTTCGCGAATCATTAAAGTGTCTGATGGCTCCCACACAGTTTAAAGCATATATATATTGATTTGGTATAGCAAGCTCGAGGGAATATAGAATTGGACCGATAAAATGGAGACCGGGTCCAGTAATCTGAGTCATCTTGTTTTTAAGCTACTTAAATCACCACCAAAATATAAATCATTCAAGTCATTATGGTATGAAAACAACCTTCATAAACCTTTTAAGGATTTCCAGAGCTCACAGCCCTTGAAACAAGATCTTGTCAATATCAAGTCTCAAAGACTCAGTATAAAAAGGTACACAGCCCCCAAGCTCCAATATTTTCAGTTCTTACGATGCCTTTATCCCATTGACCGGCAGCATATTCATTTCGAATCCCTACATCAGTCGTATTTGAAACTACCTGCACCGCGACCACTATTCATACAAGCACAACATTTTGAAAAGTTATTAGACAGTTTCAGACAACACGGGGGTGAGAAAAGAAGTGTCGTGTGTACGTTTATTGAGAAAGTCCATGCTGAAATGAAACAATGCGGAATCCCCGTCTCTAGAATAGAGACATCTAACTTATTATACGTGAAATACTACAACCATACAAACATTGATGACATTATGAAAAGCTATAAGGCTGTCATTAAAAAAGGAAATATTGAGATAGGTACACTCAATATCTTCCTGAAGTTTGCTGTGAAATTCAAACACTCGTTCTTCTTAAGACAAATTCTGTCTGATATTAAGGAACAGAACTTGAGATACGATAGAGTTACATACCATACGTTATTGAACTACCTAAAAACTATGAAAGAATTGAATAAATCTACCTCTATTGTTTCAAATATCTATGAAGAAGGGATAGTGATTGATATTGTATTTATGAACTGTATTATTGACACAATGGTATCGTGTGGACAAATTGAAGATGCAACCACCGTAATATCAACACTAGTTCAGATGTCATTCGACTCTGACGGTAAAAGAATCAAACTCCAGGACAATTTACAAAGGAGAAACTATCTTGAACTCATGATGTTTCTAGACCAATCAAAGCTCCAGCCTTCTGGTGCTTTACTCTTTCAATTAGATCCAACATTTGATACTATTAGTCCATTATTACGATATTATACGAGATTACAGACATTTGATCCGGAGCGTATCATTTCATTACTACAGATTCTCAAATCTTTGGAGATTAAAATCCCAACAAATACTTTTCAAAGCCTTTTGAAAGTTTTCCAACATCATGAACTGGAAAATAAGACCTACCTACCCAAAATTCTTGACTTGCTAAAATCACAGTCTTCACACTACGTCAAATACGATCATAATATTTTTCAAGCAATGGTTAGATCTCTGCAAAAGCAATCCAGTTTTCAATTAAAACGTCCAAACGATCTTGAAACAAAATGGATAAAGGTCCAAAGAGATTCTGACCTTAAAAGCTGGAAAAATGTCAACCTCAAGAGGTTGAATGATGATATTGCTGAAGAATTCTCAGAGAAATACTGATTGTTGTTTTTTATTCTATTTATTCTATTTATTCTATTTATTCTATTTATTCTATTTATTCTATTTATTCTATTTATTCTATTTATTCTATTTATTCTATTTATTCTATTTATTCTATTTATTCTATTTATTCTAACCAAAATATATGAACGATACCAGCTTGTATGCCGTCCTTCAAATGTTCGCGAAATTTAGAAATACAAACAAATACCAAGATTTACTCTGAACAACAAAATAATCTCAAAAAGATCCTAAACGTTCTCTGAGAATGGTATGTGGTGACACCTGTTGCTAGCTTTATTGAATTACACTAACAACATTAGTCTGCTTTGTTCAACTTCACATCCTTGTTACAAGTGATCCTGCTTCTAATATGTTCCTGTACTTATATCCAAACCAACTGGCCTTCACTTCTAAGCTCTAGAAAACATGGGTATGTATCTCAGAGATTTGGTACTGATTGACATAGTGCTACATCTCATTAAGCTCTATACGCTGACTCGAATTCTACCGCAATACTAACGAAAATATTCAGCTTCTTGAGTGTGTTTTGGAGATTTGCTCGAATCGGTGAAAGAGCAAGCATATACGTTTCTATCTCCTTGGTATTCATGGCTATAGGTCAACTACGTTCTTAAGTCTTAAAACAGTTGAATTCTTCCGTATATTAATGGTTACATTTGGGTTTTCACTAATTAGGAAATGTAGTTCACAAATTTTTTTTTATTATAATAATACAATTACATAATTTCATTAAAAGTATAAGCTCAATGACTTAATATTCACCATCATCGCTTCGTCAAATTGTGCTCAGCATCAATTCTCTCGTCCAGGTTATATTCGTCCTCAATCTTATCATCCAACCTACAACCGATTGTATTGTCTTTCAAAACTTGTGTCAATTTAGATTCACTGTTTCTTAAAATATCCTTCACTTCTTGAGGATCAACATCAGACTCATCGATAAAACTCAACTTTAGCAAATTTTGAAAGATATCAATGATATCATGAATAAATTCCCAATCTTCATTATCATTGATATAATTTTTCAACAGCTCAATGCATAGATTCAATTCAGTCTTTGATTCATATAAATTGATTGATTCCTTAACAAGACATTTCAATAAAATTTTAAAGATAACCAACACTCTGAAAAAGCTCATCCAATTTATTGAAAACCAGCTCTTATTGATTGTTAGATTATAAGAATATGACAAATTCTGTAAAACTGCTTTCGCTAATTTATCCATCAAGTCAGGTGTCAAAACTGGATTCAAATAACTATGACGATATAAGAATGTCAAGCAGTTATAATACCTTGTCGTGTTCCATAACGAAACGGAGCTGTCAAAGTTTTTAGATAAATTGGATGTTGCTTTCAAATACCAAACTTCAATTTTGTTCCTCAAGTTTTTCAATATTATATCATTGTTGTCCGTTGAATTGTTATTAATTGCCAAAACCGAATGGACTTCTCTAAAGATTGTCCCCTCGGTATGTTTCAATTCAATGTTTAGTTTAAAGTTAACATCAATGTTATCTTCTGCCTCATCATAATCATCCAGTTTAATAGTATATGGTAAATTGATATATTCATCAGGAATTCCTATCAATTTGTTCAGGTAGACAGAGACCGTTCTATCAATGACGTAGATGGACCAAAATAATCTATATCTCATTTCAATTTCAAACCTTGAGGCTTGGTCAGCTTTGGCTTTATTCAATTTTCTATGAAGATTATACCTAATTGCTAAACCAGTCAACAAGTTAGTCAAATTAGTGGTTGAAATACAATTTCTTGCAAAATACGAATCAATAACCAGTAAGGCAACTATCTTAATATCGTCCAGCGAATCAAATGTGAGAGTTTTTTGGATGAAATTCTGAATTTTTTGGTTATTGAAAATACCAGTATGTGCTTCAACTTCTTGTGGTGATAACGAGCTTGAATTATGTAAGTTTTTGAAGCCAATAGTTAAAATCAAATATGCTTGTAAGTTCTTTTTCAAGGTTGGTAATGGAATTGAAGAATAGGTTGGATTCAAAACATTAAATAGATTAAGCTGATCAAAATTCTTAAAAAAATCGCCTTTATGAATGAACGGATACTCCTCGTAAAAAGTGCTAAAATAACTAGCAGCGTATTTCAAAGCGACTTCTTTTTGGATCATCAATGGTTCAATCGTATCTGAGGTTGGGATCAAATTCTGCTTACCAAGATTGATCAAGGTTGAAAGTATTGCATTTTGAATTTCAGTATTCTTCATTGGAGGTTTTTGTTGTGTGTTTGGTTGTTGGTGGTCACCTTGTGAAGGTTGCTTCTGCTTTTGGTTGGATGAGGGTAAGAAAGAAGAGTCATTTTGTTTGATTGATATTGAAGGTAATTTAATTCCAGAACCTTGGTTTATGACCGGAATAGATAAGGATCTTGATCCTGGATGCATAGGCTCTTGATACGTATAATTATCTTGACTATGTGGCGGTGGTGCTTGTTGTAAGGTCGAAGATGAAGATTGATGTGACTGTTCCTCATTAGTGTACTGCCAGCTCAGTGTATTTGGTGTTAAAGGAGGTAATAAGGTATGGTTTGAGCTCAAAGTCTTTGACGAATTGTCCAAGACTCTACTTTTATTCGGTAGCTGATCTGAGCTATCTTGATCTGACGCTGAACCCTTTCTCTTTTGTTTCTTCGTTAATGGGGTCTTGTCAACATATTCACAATCCTCCCCCATCCTGACACAAGTCAAGCATTGAGGGTAATGCTTGGAACATTTCTTTCTTAGCCTTCGACACCTCTGACAAGCTATTGTTTTTGTGGGCTTTGTTTGACTTATTTCGTCTAAAATCTTCTGATCGATGCCTGATCTCCGCTGGTGATTATTTAAAATGAATCTATTGAAGCTCTTGCTTAGCGGCGGCATTTCAGTGGAGCTTATAGCTGTTGAGAGATCGCTGGTTATGGGTAACTTGAAATCTGTTGCAGACGCAGTGGTTGTTATTGATGATGTTGAATGTGTTGTTGGTTTTTCTGTTTCCAGCTGATAAGTAATCATAGTGGATAATTCCTCTAATAACCAATACTTAGTAGTGCAATCACTATGAAGGGAGATGAGCAAGTTAGACAAACAACTTTGGTGATAAACGCGTCTTTCCAAAATTCTTTTTTTGAGGAAAAGGAATCAAACCTGTTTTAAAGATTTAGAGTGTGACACGGACTGTGTAAACTAAAAAAGCACTCTTTGTTGATTGTTAAAAATGCCACTGATTTGATTGACGTTATGGCTTCTCCTTCGTGTGAAACTATGGAAATAATGCCAAACCAATTCACGGAAAAGAAAGAGACGTGGCCCTGATAAACACAGTATGATGGTTGCCACCTCCAAATGATACTTATCGCTCTCCTTTCCAGTTCTTCTAGTCTTTCAAAGCATTAATCGTGAGTTAAAACTTCCACTCAAAAAAAAAAACTGTGTGACATCTGCCACATTGTGCCGCCTGAGAAGTGTTTGTGGCTAGTGTAATGTATATAAGTAGCTAAAAGGTAAGGCTAAAGGCCACCAGAAAAACGACAATGTTAACTTGTCATGGTTCGATCTAACTACTCACTGTTTTGGTTAATGATTCATAATTGTTCATAAGAGCTCAACGGAAAGTCACCAAATCTATTCCAATAGGATACACGTACTAAGCATTGAATATTAAACAGTGTTTCACCGTCCATGCCGGCTATCTGTAGAAAGCGGTAGCACACAAAACAATTTAGATTCCAAATCACAACCTCCAGATTCCAGGATCATAGTCATTCCTAAACACCATCAATCATTCTTTACCAACCTTCTTCTCACCTTTTAGAGCATCTTCTAGAGTTCATGAACTTACCTTCATTCCTTGCGCGTATTCCCCTTTACAGATTTTCTCATTCCGCTTTAATTGCCCTTTTAGTGACATCTCTACCCGCCTGTCAAAACTTGTTGTGAGCCACATCGCCTTTCAGTGACTGTACAAAACTATTGCCCAATACAAGAAAGAGTATGTGCTCTGAGACCTAAATTATTTCTTATACCATTTTGAGATTTGAGGTTATAGCACTTCAGTGAGAATGAAAAACCACTGTACTAATGGATTGTTGGTCAACAAGCGATATTTCCGTACTTTACGACGCTCTAAAATTTTATCTATACTGTAACGTGGTTTCATCAAACCCTTGTTAATAAAGAAGCTAAGGTAAGATGTTGTTATGTGCCAAGTAGGCAATGTGAAGAGTGCTTTTAACTAGCAAATTACAACAATAACGCATGGCATATATCTATGACATCAGTCTGTCCGATCAGTCCTTTTATTCCTTACTGCCAGCTTGTAAGAATATGTGTGAAATAATGCAACCCGCTTTTGGCTTGAGTTTACTAAACTAATAGGCATTCATGATCCGTCAGTCCTTGGCAACATCTAGTAAGTCTGATGCATAATAGAAAATGCAGTCTTTCGTGGTACGTGTTTGTCCTAGAAGCTATTTAACTTGCTGTGTCCGCATTAAACTTAATCCCCGATATACTTGTTCAACATACATCTTTCTCTGTATAGCCGATCAATTCTCTACAACAGCAATCCAAAAAATGGTTCATGTAGAGTATATATTGACTTAGGCGCTTTTGTCCTGTTTGGTAATTAATGTCAATCAGTAGCTACGATGGAGTACGCTTTAGCGGTAAATTAGGGCAGTTTCACCGCCCATAACTTTGCCATCTCGTGTAACCCATGCCAATTCCCTATCCTTACATTATCTGTATTATATATAATAGGTCTTGGAACAAGTGAGGAATCCGCTTATTTCCCAATTCAGCAAAAGCAATGCTCCTAAAATTAGCAATTGACTCAGTTTGTGCCTGATTGTCACATTAAAACAAAATTTATCCATAATACTGCCCAAGATAGTGCCAATTGTAGAAAAAATCACACTCATGCTCTTCCGTAAACCAACAGGAACTAGGTCCAGAAACTTTATGGCATTCCAGCATACCAATTTAATGTTAAACATAATAGCTGGTACAACAATATTGGATCAACATTCACTTCAGTCTTTATAATCAACATTCAGTGTTTTAGACGTCCGCTTAAGTGACATAAGGTTTCAATAGAGAAGATGATAATTTACCTTAAGTCACTGCTATTTTTGTTGACCTTTGGACATATAGCCTGGAATGATCAATACTTTATGTAAACTTCTAAACTTTAACTCCGTAATCTTCTTAGAATCTTCGATTAATCCGAAAACGATCTATAAGTGTATAAAAGTATCATTCAGGAGATGAAAGCATAAACAAGTATAGTTAAACTTTATAATTATTTTGACGCATTGTCAACTTCAATTCAAAGTTAAAACAACCAAAATAATAAGAAGCTATAAACCTTACAACACTCGTCATCAAATCTAATGTAAAAGGAATTAAATTTCAATGGATAAAAATCTTTAAGGAGGTTGGCAAATGATATTGGTTAATTATAGTATAAATTGAAAGAAAATGAAAATGAAAATGATTGGATGCTATTATATTGTTTGCTGAATTAAATTTGAAAATAGTAAACTTCAGAGATTCATTTTAAAAATTTTAAAATTCATTGTTTAAATCATAAACGTATTAGTAGCCGTCCAATATTTTTTATTAGCAACTGTGGAATAACATATATCAGAGACTTCAGCTTTTTTGTATTACTACACGACTTTCTAGCATTAAATTATTTTCAATTTTGATGCTTTGCGCTAGATTAAGAGCAGTATCGTCTAGCCGAGAGTTTCGGAGAGAAGACTTATTCCTTAGAAAACCACAAAATTGCCCAAATAAAAAAAACCAAAAAAAAAAAACAACAACAACGTATAATAACTAGTAGACCTCTCAGTTGGAAATTTTCGTAGGAGTTATTTTGTGAATGGGTTTATCTCTATCCTCTGTGGATCTTTATTTTTTTTTTTTTTTTTTTTTTTTTTCATGAAAAGAACCACAATTTGATGGACCAGAGTCCTAACAAACTCATTGCGTTTGATTTACACCGAGACATTAAATATTTCTTGAGAGCTTGGTTGTAGTATAAGTTTTACAAATTGTGGGTTCGTGATTGATTCAAGCTGGAAGGATGGAGATGCATTACTGTGACAGTCGAGAAGTCAAGTACATAATCTATTTCATAAAATTGTATTAATTGATACAATAAGAAGTTCAAAACGACACTCAAAATCTTAAAGCCGCCCCCAGATATTAACATTAGAACACGTTACGAAGAACAAAACATAAAGCACAGAATAGAATCGTTGTATATAACCCAAGAGATGGGATTCTGTTTGAAGCTCAAAAATTAATGCATATCAGCATGTTGAAAAGGTATTTGTACTTGTTTTTAAATGTCTATTACTAGAACGTTGTAATACCCACCTGAGTTTTGTCAAGTTCTAGTACCGTTTGATTTACTGCTAGATGAAATCATTGACTTAGATGTATACACTACGGCCCAAAAGCCAAGCATAGAGACGAAACAGCAAACTGGTTGAATCAGGTGCATTGAGAAGGAGATTAGACCTATGTTTATTTTTATCATCGTTCAATCCTGGTAGTCTACGCTATACACATGCCTCTGACGGCATTTTGCTGTCGAGAAAAGCTAGAGTCTATTAAACACCAACCTAAAGCTGGTTTAAATTTGGATTAAATACAGATACAAAAGCCACATTTCAGTTCTTTGTCTTGAAACTAGAAACCATGCCAGTTGTTACATGTATTAATCGATTACCAGGATGCGTCTCTAATAATCTATGTCGGCTCCTATTACCCGGTGGCAACGTGCTACTTTGCACCTGTTATTGTTTCGCTTATTTTGCCTAGCTCGAGATGCTTTTGAATATTATCACGGCAGCGACTAATGTTAGAAGCACAGTCTCATTCAGCAATTAATGTTCGTGTAGTTTCCGAATACTCAATGATTTAATATCCAAAACCACAAATAGTTTTGGGTTACCTGAAATTAGAGAAATCTCAAGAAGGATTGCTCTAACCCGATAAGATTTTGCTGTACAAACTTACATTGTTTGGATATCAGCAGGGGTTGAGATTTTATGAGCGTTTAAAAGTTTAGTAGCGCGCGCATTTGTTAAGACAGTTCAGCATTATAGTTGGCTATTTTTATCAACATACTTTACTAGATACTATTCCAGTATAATTTCTGTCAATTCTACGAGGTACGATCATAGAAGTGCACGAGGCATTTGGGAATTTGGTAATATAAATTTAAGAAGTAGGATGCAGTAGTTGCTGCTAGACTTTAATACCGGAGTTGATGACAGGACTTATTGATCGTCCAGCAACATTTTTCGTAAGATAGTTAGCCCCCCCCCCTCCCTTTTAATTTGATGTCCAATTACTTTGTGAATTTCATATGAAGGCTCAAGCTAACGAAGCATTGCGGAGAGATCTACAACTTCCCCAAGTTCGTTATATGTCACATTCTTAATCCGACTTTCATAAGGGATGCTTGTCCAGCTAATCCAGTTAATCAGTTAACCAGTTGGGCAATTGGGCAGTAGTACTAGTCTAGGTGTCTTAACTTTCATAGAAGGAGTTCTCTGGAAGGGGGCTTATGATTATTGAAGGCGTGGACTGATATATCTACTCCTCTCCAATGGCCATGTAAGGATTACTCACCTTGTTAAAAACAATTCACGGTAAAATATTGTGTTTTTTAAGTTTGAAAATTATTGCGACTATGGCCATTTGCAGCTAAAAGCAATGCCAAACAATATCGCCCACAAGAATTTACTCAATTCATTATTGGTTATTAGGTGACACGTCGACAATTCCAGCTGGAATTGACCCAGACGTGGCAAGAACCGGAAACTAGAAACATCACCCACCTATGACAAGAAGTATCAGGGCTACCTGTAACAGTTTTAAAAATCTCCTTTTTTTTTTTTCGTTAGTTATTTCAAGGCTGCAATGGGGATTTCCTGTTACGGACCTTCTTGGAATTGATGTGATGTGATGCGATGGTGATTGGGTGGGTCAAGATCCTGGGCTGGCAAGTTCTATCTCTAGCATTTACTACCTCTAGCATTTACTACATTTGTGAATATGTATCATGAGAGATCTCTATAAATTAAAAAGAAAGTCATAAATAAAACCCGCTCCTCCAATATTTACATAACTAATTTCATCAGAAATTGAAACCAAAGTCTATCGAAGCTTAAACATTTAAAACACCCTAAAAAGCCAATCCATACTATTCATCAAAAATGTAGAAAAACGCCATTTTAAAATGTTAAAAGGTCAATGAGATGCTCTGATCATTCTCTTTTAGTTTTCTTAAAATGTTGATTTTACGTCTTCTAGCATTTATAAACCAATTGTCCAATTGTTGAATGGTCAATCTTGTTTTCAACAGTAGTTCATACTTTTCTCTAGAGTTAGGGTATGGTCTGTCAAGGTGTTCACTTAACCAGCTCAATAAGATTAATGTAGTTTGTCTTGGTAAGTTTTGTCTCTTCTTTCTCATTGATTGATTAGCAACTTTTTCATCCAAGAGAATTGGAGTGTCTCCCACAGCTTGACCCATTTGTAGATGTGGTTCAATGTGCCCTGTTACAGGATTGTAATAATTCAAAGGAGTTTGCTGTTGAGACATCATATTATTTGGGTTTGGAAGCACTGGTGGTGAGATACGCCCATGTTGAAGTTGTAGCTGGACGGATTGATGTGAATACATAGATTGATATGAGGATGAACGTGACAAGTTGGGAGAAACAGAGGATTTACCAAACTGCTGTTGGAGAAGTGATTGAGAAATCAATGGGGGTATATGCTGCTGCTGCTGCTGTTGTTGTTGTTGTAGTTGTTGTTGTTGCTGCTGTTGTTGTTGCTGCTGTTGCTGTTGCTGTTGCTGTTGCTGTTGCTGTTGCTGCTGCTGTTGTTGTTGTTGTTGTTGTTGTTGTTGTTGTTGTTGAGGCTGTATTATGGCGGAAGTTGGGGTCACTGGTGATGATGAGGCAGCAGATGGCTCTTTTAACAGATCTTTAATTGGGGGAAGGGAAAACTTTGGTTGTACCACGGGCTGAAATTGCTGTTGGGGTGTGAAGTAACTTGAAGTGTTTGTAGTTGGCGGTAAGGCAGGAGGCGAATATCTGGATATTGATGGGTTTGGTAGCATCATCGATTGTTTTGCAACTTCACCAAACTGAAGAGGTTCATAAGAAACTTGTCTTTGAGGATTGAATAATAGGTTATCGATAGACATTGAAAGAAAGAGTGACGGTTTCGTATGAGTTCAACGTTCAGGATCTGAGTCGAAGTGGGAAAAAACTGGAAAAGTGATATTTATAACTGAACTCTATCAATGAGTGTCAAAAATGCTTGATGGAGGCTAAAAAACAAGTGACATGTTAACTTGCAGTAAATTTATGTATGATGTCCGTCTTAGGAGTATTATGTCCGCAAATGCACATTCAGGTGTCTTGATGCAGGTTCAGACATCTGATCACTTCGAAAAAACATAAACTTTAACTTACAAAAGCTTGAAGATCTTGCGGGCGTCGAACTTTTTTTCTTTCCAAAGCGGGTTTCCAGGCAGCATCTTCTAGATTTTGTTACAAGTATATATACATACGTAATTTTGGGACATATTTTTCAATTTCAATTTTAATTCAGAGATAATAGGAAACTTAAAGGACAGTTTTTGTTTATCAATCATCAATTAACATATTTTTAGGGGCGGGTAGGTGAGTGAGCCTGCTTTATTGAGCATTATGAATTGTGAATCTAGTGCGGGATTCAAATAGGAAGTTTTTCTTTGGGACAGATTCTATTATTGGTTACTGTATCAACCCGACTTTTAGTACAAACATGGAACACTTAAAAAGGTCAAAAGAATCTTGAAACCTGTACAGTTCCGTTAACCGTACATTTTGCTGACGGGTATAAAACCCAATTAAGCCTGAAAGGGAGCAGGATGTAATTGATCTATTGGCACTCGACTATTAAAAATTCTCAAATTAGAGTAATAGAGAGCTAAACATTCATAAATATCACGATCCCAAGAATTTCATCCAACTTACTAAACCCAGTAGTGCCAGCCTGCTTTAGTCTCTTATAATTCCAATCTTAGTATCTGAATTAGTCAGAATACGGTAACCCCTCAACGGAGGATTATTGTACATTGACAGTTGTAGTCAGTAGGAGTGACAAAAATGACAATCAGATTCATTTCTAATTGGACGATTAGAAATACATAAGATTGCAGGTAGAGCCAATAAGTAGCTGTTAAACTATAACCTTAAACATATACAGGTTATAACTTACAATAATCCAAATTTCCGTGTAAATGGGCGAATAATCTAATTTCGGTAATTAAGACAATATCGATAAATCTAGACAATATTGGGAAATCTAGAAGTGATCGGCAACAGTTATTGAGGACTGAGTAACGACTGCGAACTAGAGTGTCAGAATATAGGGAGGTTGACATAGGTCAACGGCTTTTTCCTGAAATACAAACCAAGCGTACTAGCTAAAGCTAAGTGATCGTTGAAAAGCTTGGTCAGTAAATAGCCGCATGGTTAAGATTAATCGGTTGGGCTCGAATCGCTTTTTTTTTTTTTTGCGTGAAATATACTGTATGCTCGATTGTTTCCAACAAGTTTTCCTCGAATGTTGATTTGGAATAGGACCCTAATACAGAAACAAGTATATGGGATTTGAGATTTGAGAACACCACTCCGGGGCGTTATTGCATTTTGAAATTGGCGAGCTGAGTGACATTTTCGGACGTTAACATATCCGCATTTGTCTGACAGATCCAATAAAATACATTAAATGACAGGAGCTCTTTTTAGATGAGACGGGGTGACAAATAGGAACTATCTTTTAAAATCACAGATCGAACATACCAATAACACGTAGTAGTAGTAGTAATCCCAACTCTCCAAATTTGGACCAAACAATTAGGAGACGTTCAACTGTTTAGAAATAGTATGGGCGTTAGCCCGATTGGGTAACAAGTGACCATTCGAAAATTTCAACGTAGAAGCGTCCCAATGCCCTTTTGTCAGGTGTCTAGAATCCGTCGGACATGAATCGGTTGGGCAGGTTTTTGAGGGATTGCGGAGCTAGGACTTAAACGTTTAACAACATGGGATTGCTACAAAGCTATAAAACAATACTCAAGGGAAAGATTGCAACATATCAGAATGGATGTATACCAATTCGGTATCTGTGGATTCTGGAAACTTTAAACTCACTCTCAGAAAGTGATATGTCATGATACACACTCGGCTAGCAGTGAAAGAAATTTTGAGCTGGAGCATTAGAAGCCGTACCAATCCATTCACCACAGCTTATATGGGACTATCCGTTTACATTTGCACGGTAAACCAGCAAGCCAGGAAATATGACACTTGAAACTGTATAGTCATAAAACCGTTCAGATTTCAGCCTAAACCGGCTTTTAAACTTAGAACACAAAATGATATCAAGTACATACAGTAACATGCGTGGATACTGCTGAAACAAACCAAAGATATAATACTCAAGCCTTAGAACAATGTTTCCAGGCTGCTTGACGGCCATTCCACTTCAGAGTCATTTAAAACTATGAACGACGTCTGTAATATCCTGATTCGACTTTTCCGCATTTTCATTGTGCTTTGCTAGCTGTATAAGGGTCATCAACGTATGGGCCGCTGGTTCAGTTTTGCTTGAAAATCGATGGGGTGGTTCGCATTTTGCAGTATTGCGATGCCTATAAATACTATTATTACGCTTTCCACAATTGGTGGGGCACTCTTCTGTCAAAGCTTGCGTGGATTGGCCGTTGGAATTACTACTTCCGGAAGATGTAGCGGTATGCAAATTTCAAAATCTCTATAGACCTTATTGTGATTTTGTTGTATTTTTCATTAGTTGGTTTTTTAGGCTAGAGTGAGAGTGCCGGTAAGTGGGAGAGAGACCAATCTACCTTTGACATCTATAGGTAACAATAATATCTATGGAATTTAGTGCTTTGCTATCCAATGTGACGTGAAATAGATCATCAGATTCACATTATTAGCAAGTGAATGTGAATCATAATTACATAGCCTGTGTCCGTTACTGAATCGATTTGATCTAGTTAATATTCTTAATTCTTGAGCACAAAGCTAAACCATTTTGCTATATTGTCCATGCGATGTTATTCTTTTTTCTTTTTTTTTTTTTTTTCGTTTAGAACTGTATATGCAACACTATTTCTTCATTCTTGTTTCAGTGAAACTAGAACTCATTACTCGCGAATGAGTATAAACTCAGGAATTCGCACACCTTACCTTTTGGAATAAGACTACTATTAGAGTTAATTATAAATTAGACAGTTCAATCATTGATTCGTGTTAGCTTTAGTTAGTTTTTACAGTAGTGTAAACAAAATAACAACAGAGTAGAATTGTGGACGTTGTAATTATCTCAGAGAATCTATCAGTGTTTCCTAAGCCTACTACGCTCTCGGACATAAATCAGTAGATAATGACAGTAGCCTCTTCTGAAAATACAGACGAGATGGTATATACTAGAAACATATGATCGTATATCATTTGTTTTTACGAGAGTTTTTCAAGGGAGAAAAAATGAATGATTCTAAAAAACCTTAGAAGTAAAATAGGAATTAGTGTCTTTGTGTGATTTCATATCTCATAAGAGGTGATTGATCACCAGCAGAAAGCAGTTCCTTAAATTTGAGATCTCTTGATAAAGTTCACAATGACTAGTTTCCATTGCTATCCTGTCTTTGAGAGAATAGCAGCAATACTAAACTTTCGATGCTTGAATGTAAGTAATTAAGAAACAATCAAGTTACCCAAACATTTAGTACCTTTTCATCTGCTTCTTTCATCATATCTCTAACCATGGCCCAATCATCATCACTTTGGATGACAATGAAGTCGCCGTCCTCGTCTTGATATTTAATTTTTCCATTTGTGGTACCACCACACGTTTTGATCTTCTTTTCAATTTTAGAGATAAACTCATCCACTGGTATGTCCAACGATGTCATTAAAGTAAACAAATCCTTTTCATGAGTTAGTTTAACAATCACCGAATTATTAGGAAGTGAATTCTTGTAAGATTCAGATATTGACCTTTTTGACTGAACTGAATCTTGGGTTGCTCTTCTTGAATTTAGCGGAATTGTAACCTCAGATTTTTGTCTTTGATGCAAAAATTGACCTTTGCTGTCAATACTCGAAACAACTGTCGGATTTGTAACTTCAGAATTAGACCTTCCGATATAAGAGGAACGGTTAGAACTCATTGAGTTACCATTACTTCTTCTATCACTTATAGATATGCCATTCATTCCACTTATGTTTGAATTATTGAAATCATCTTGTAAGTTAGCAACCAATCTCCTTATACATAACTCCCAATTTGATCTGATTTCTTCATTTTTGAATTTCATCAAAAAGCTCCCTGTATCTTTCAACCCTGACCATGAAATATTCAGCAGGTACGAATTTACAGCACTTATGTTATAGATATTCGCAATCGAAATTCTTCCTTTTAACTCCAAACCAACAATTTCCTGAGCTGCTGCCAATAAATTGGTTTGTGACTTTTTCTTCAATCCAATTGATGATTTCTTTTGCTGAGGTAACAATTCTTTGAAAAAAATTATAATGTTTTCAAATAGATATACTTGAAATTCACGTTCTTCAGAAGTTTTGGAGTTATCTTTAACCACAACCTTATCAAAAAACAGTAATTCGCCAAAACTATTGATATTATAGCCTTTCCAATCCACAACTCTATCATAAAGCTTCTTTAAAACCTCAACATTTTCGACTCGTCTTTGATTTTCATTGATGTCATTAGCAATTTTCTTCGAAATATCAAGTGATAACACCAATTCGTTGTAGTTTGGAGACGAACCTTCAGTATATTTTACCAACTCTTTCAGCAATAGTGGATATTTACATAATCTCTGAACAGGTTTCAATAGGAAACTTTGTAACTCCAAATCATTTTCAATGATCAGCTGATTATTTCTTTGTTTCAAGGGGCTTGAGCTGATAAAATCAATAGCTGCTTTCTGGCCGATTGACCAAGGTTCATATAACTTAAAGAAAGATTGTGCATGAATAAAAATTGAGCCGATACGACGGTATTTTGGATCGACTAGATTGTTTATTTCCAATGATATCAATACCCTTCTTTGAAAATCCAAGACATCATCCAGGTTTGGAAATAACATGTAAAGATCGTCCGATGAAATGATATTGAATTCAAGTAATTGTCTTTTATATTGAACCAAAATCTCTAAATCATTAACATATTTTCTTTCAGTTTCAACTAATTCTTTCAAAACTTTTGACTTTGCATCACTAATTTTTATTTCATCATCAATTTCCACTTGTTTAAAAATACTTGGTGCTAAATCAATAACCTGATTCAAAACTTTGATAATTTTTAGTAAATCTTCCGTTTGATTTGAAAAAACATTTGAGATAGTAAATAATTCTGAGTTTTCAAAGTTCAGGTAATTTTTGCAAGCCAATATAAAATCATATATTGATTTTTTGCAAGTCTTTAAATCATCTGATGAAATAACCGGTAATGAGTAAGCAGGTTTGATGATATTGAAAATAACACACAATGGAGAGCCCTGCTGGAATAAAGCCCATAGTTGAGTTACAGGATCACAACTGACAGTTGCAGGTAATACACCTGCATGGAAGGTATTCAAAGGCGTTATAGCTGGTGAATTCTGACTTGATGAATTTGATGACTCCTCACTTAGGTTACTAAAGTTTGACATGCCACTTATTCTCAAGCTTGTAGTACCATTATTTGAGCTATAACTATGATGGGTCGTGGTGTTGTTTGCTGATTTTTGGGAGAGAGCCAGTGCTTGATTCTCTGACAACACTTCAGCACTTGAATAAGCTAGATTTAAATACGGCTTTAATTGACTAACGTTTTCCAATCTTTTCTTTAATCTTAAACAGATGTAATACAAAGAGTCACTAGCAGTTACCTGTCTGTTCATCAGCATCATTGTGTTGCTATTATTGGTTGTAACGTTCACCATCGAGGTACTAGCACTGGGTAGATTTATTAATGATGAATTGTTCATTGTGTTTGCTAGTCCTTTTAAAGAGAGTCCAGTTGTAGAGCCGTTTTTGGACATTTAATTTGTGAAGCACTATGGACTAAACCCGTATGTAGATCAAAAGCTACTTTTGGCAAAAAGAGTTTTGACAGGATTGAGATGATCTCAGCAGAGAATGAGAGTCTTGTAGTTTTGCTTTTTAGCGCGGTAAACTAAACTGCTGAGATTGGTTAAGTGAATGAGTGAATTGAGTCAATAGTATGGAAACTATGAAATTACTAAACAACAGGCTTTTTGTGTCTTTGAGAAGCACTTTTTTGTTAGTATTTTCCAGTGCTGTTTACTTTTTAATCTTGTCTATTTAGGATTTGGTGATTTTTAATTAAATTTGGTGGCCTTTTTCTCTTCCAAAAGGGGAAATATTCGTGTATAGTAAGCGGGTAACCTTTGATTCTCGTCGATTAAATGCAGTATAAATCCCAAGTTAAAGGTGTTTGGATCTAATAATGACATTTTTGGTAATGCGTGATATTGAAAAGACCTGCCACAGAGAATCACTTCCTCTTTCTTGCACTGAATTCAACGTGCTATTTCTAATGAAAGTTCTACTATTTGGTTTATATCACATGACAGTAAAAGGAACAACATCCAAACACCACACTTTCATCTGATACTTGTAGTTTTAGCTTTAATCATTTGCACACTCTCATAACTTGTATTATCATCGTTCACGCCAACCCACACAAAGCTTAGTAAACAAGCTCAAAACGATGGTAGTGATAGGTATTGATAAGAAGGAATTGACTAAAAACAATTTAAACAATTTAAAACTACAGAGGAGAGAATTCGAGAAGAGTTTGATATATTCATTCTCAGTAGCAGGTTATGTCTTTATAATATTGTTGTATTTGAAAAAGTGAGTAGATTCACCTAACGAGACGCATAATGGATTTGTGCTAACTAAATTCAGTACATCTTTCATTCGGTTCGCTATAAGGTTTGGCCTTCACACTCTTTTACAAAACCCATTTCCTCATCCCCATGAAATCCAGATTTTAGACAATATGAAAAAACAGGCTACTAAACTTTTTTTCAATTCCATTTTGACTATCAACATAATATTCTTATTTTTAGATCTTCTGGTTGGAGTTCCTTCTTCTGACCAAAGCCCTTCATTTTTATACGGAAGTTTAACACTGCAGGTTACCGGTGACACAAAACCAAGTTCAAGTTTGGCTTACGTTTATTACAATGTCGTTATTTTTGCTTTACAGTACATTTTGCTTTATCTTTCAACTTTACTTAAGAACGATGTTGAAGATCCGAAAAACAATGATCCGTTACCTGGATCAGTGTTTTCAATTAATCAAATTGAAGGCGATGGATATACGGGATTGGTAAATATTGCAATCATCAAACCAATCGATATCTTTAAAGAGGTTAAAAATTTAGAAATAGAATCATCTGAAAGTATTACTAACGAACGAAATTATGAAGATTATGTGAACAATAGGTTTAATCAATTGTCTATAGTATGATATAGTACTAAAAAATGAAACAAAAAAGTACCTTATATTTATTTATGCCTTCATCTATATTACATTTTCCTATTATTAATGACCAATTGGACAACTGCGTAGATACTCAGCTTTATTTCTTAGGATTCTAACACTTTTGAAAAAAATTTCTTCAGGCGACATAGCACCAGTTGACTCCACGTTAAAAATAAAATGGTCTCTTTTTCTACCTAATTTAACTTTCCCATTGAATTCTTCATGTCTTAAGACTTCTCTTGAGACGGTATCTCTTCTAGCATCTTTAACAAAAGCCTCACTTTGATCATTTATTCCAATAACACCAGTTGGGAAACATTTCTGAAACTTTTTGGCATCGTCTCCAGTGATTTTACCAGTAATTTCAATAACTGGTAGTAGTCTATAAGAAGCAGTCGAAACAGGAGAAAATTTAGCATGGTCTGAACCAATACCTAAAACACAATGGGCTCTTAAAGAAATTTCTTGACCTGGTCTTAATTTGGCCAGTAATATATCTGGATCAGCTGGAACAACAGGAGTTTTGAAATTTTCTAATTGATTACCTTGTGGTTCAAATTTCAGGTCTCTTGCATAAACATTACTGTTTCTGTATAGTTCCTTTGGATCTGTTGAATTTTTTGGAGCATGTGGATTTCTAGTACATGAAATATCTAGGGTTAAGACAACAGTGTTTGCATCTGTAAAACGGTCTTTCTCATCAACGGAACTATCAACCCAACTTAATAAATCTGGATCAACTTTTAACGGAATTAATCCTATACGGTGTGCTAAGACTTCATCTTGTATAACGGAAGTATTATTGAAAATATAAATTTGTTCAGCAGCAACTGAAGGAACTTCTGCTAGCATTATACGACGGAACGCATTTGAGATTGATGTATCAACATTTATCAAATCAAAATTAGCAACTCTTTCAGTGATGTATGAGATTTTGATATCAAATTTTTCTTTGAATCTTTCAAGATCCCAGGAGTAATCTTCATCAGAGTTGTGATATCCTGGGTAATCGGTTGATACGGTGTTTGTTACACGATCCTCTTCTATTCTGACAATGTTATCAGCAGGCATGTTTAGTTGGCTCAAGGAGTAAAGCAGATGTTTGTTAGTTATAAGTGAGATGAGCTCTTGGGAAAAAAAATTTAGTAAAAATTTGAATTAGTGATTCCGGGTAAGTGTTTGTAACAAAAAGACTTCTCAATCAGATAGACACAAAAATGAGAATACTCAAGTCTTATTCGCTCTGGCATCTTCTGGAAGGACCTACTTTCCTAAGAGCTTGCACAGACAATACGAAGTATCAAAGGAAGATGCTTGATATTTTGAAATTTGAAGAAAGGAGTTTTTAAGGGTCATATGTGTCAGCTCAAAGCATCCAGATTAGAAAATGAAGGATTACTTTTAGTTCCTTTATTGTTAGAAATGGGTTTAATAACTAGTGTTAGAGCATCGGCAAGTAACTTAATATCTCGATACCCCTTCCCAGTAACTATCCAATAGTTATCCCTCATGACACATAGTGAAATTTATAAAACTCTATAATATTACTTGATTCCAATACTCGAACTTCGGGCTTGAAAATATCTACGAACTTGTGCAAGTACTTAGCAAATATTCGAGTTATTTAGATGATATTTCATGATATTTCATGAGAGTATGAATATGACATTATTCGAACCGAGGAGCCCGTACCAAAATCCCAAGCTAAGTGGGATGATATCTCGACATTGACCAATATTAACCAGTTTTTCATATATTCTGTCGCTAAAAGTATTAGAAGCCCTCAAACGGGAAATAAATTCCGACTAAAGGCGGCGATGCAAACCATTAAAACCCGGTAAAGCCATCAAAAACAATCATCATTTACAATAAATAGAGCAAAAGAAGGACTAGAATTATTGATTTATAAAGCTTTCCCACACCCACTGCCTTAAGGTTATTTATATAAACACAAACTAGGGTCTTAATGTCGGCCGTTGCACAGAATTCTAGCCAAACTACTTCAGAACCTATAAGCTATTCATATTTGGATTCATTTCGCCACTGGTGGAAAAGATCAAACTTGGACCAAGCTGAATATGACGTGCTCTCTCTACTTCCTTTCTTTCCGGAGTCTGATGGCCGCCGTATAAGCAAAACCCTTAATGTCTCAATAGATTCCAAAAACTACATCCATGAATTTAATGTCAAAAATGTGGAGGCTAATACTACGGAAGATCATGTTGTTTTGATCCATGGTTATGGCGCTGCTTTAGGATTTTTTTATAAGAATTTTGAAGATTTGACTGAAAGACCTGGTGTTAATTTGCATGCATTAGATCTACTGGGTTATGGGTTATCATCACGTCCAAAATTACCTAAATTTGAAGGAAACTCGCTTGAAGATGTTACTAAAGTTGAAGATTTTTTTATTGAGTCTATTGAACGATGGAGACAAAAGCAAGACATCGAAAAGTTTTCTCTGATTGGACATTCACTTGGTGGGTACCTAAGCTCGTTATATACTTTGAGGTATCCAGAACATGTTTCAAAATTAGTCCTTATTAGTCCAGTTGGAGTCGAGAGAAGTATTTATGACTTAAGTGTTGAAAATATTGATAAGACAAATATCACAGAAGGACCTGATATTGAACAAGAAGTGGGCAGTCATAATAAAAATACAGATGAACACATCAAAACCTCATCATCACTTCATATTCCCGATGAAGATGGGTATGTTACAAGAGTACCAAATTTGCCTAGAGTTTTAGCATATGTCTGGAACAATAACATGTCACCATTCACGATATTGCGCACATTAGGACCCTTAGGGCCTCATTATACATCAAGATGGTCATTCAATAGATTTGGTAAAGGGATAGATGACAATTCGACACTGGTGAAGTTGCATTTTTATAGCTATTCATCATTTGTTGGTAAAGCCAGTGCTGAGTATGCGTTGACTAGACTATTAGCACCAGGTGCGTTAGCTAGACACCCATTACTGAATAGGCTACCAGGCCAACTGAAAGTCGACACGTTATGGTTATATGGTGACGTGGACTGGATGAGTAAGGAAGCTGGTGCTACTATTGTCAAACAATTAAATAAACAAGGACTAGCAAAGGCCGAATATAGAGTTCTTTCTGGAGCAGGACACCATGTCTATATAGATAACCCTGAGGATTTCAAAACTTCAGTTTATAGATTTTTTGGCTGGTGAATATAACATTCTGCCATCGATCGTCTATTGTTGTAGAATGCAAATTGTAGAGGCTTATTTTTGATGTTTGGATGTTTTATTTTCGTTGCTGAAATTTCAAATTATATCCGTATTGGGAAATTTTGATGTACGTCGAAATCAGTTGAAATTGGAATTCTTCTTGTATAAACTCATTCTTTAATTGTTTTAACCCATACTGAGCACTACAGCTTTCTATTAACATATCCACTCGCTAACTATCTTGCTCTCTTGAACTTTTTATTTCCCACAATTTATTCAAATCATTAAGCGAATATACGCGCTTTTATTTTAATCTGACTAACAGTGGAACAAGGACAAAAATAAATAGTAACCCAGTCCTTGATAACCATCAAAAAAAAAAGCATAAACATTGGAAAAAAGCAGACACCAAAATAACCATAGGATACCAGCTTCATATTCTTCACATCATCTACCACTGAATCCACATATCAAACCATGTTGGAGCCGGAAATACGGCTTCGTCAGTCTATAACTGACGGAAATTTTTTAGTTGTTAAAAGGCTTCTCAAGCGATTTCCAGATTTATTGGAGAATATTGATCCATCAAATGGTTGGACCTCATTACACTACGCTGCATTTCATGGCCGCTACCTAATATGCGTTCATTTGATTAGCTTGGGTCATGATAAAGATGAAATTCTAAGAACTTTTAAGAGAAATACAAGTGTTCATTTATCTTTGTCCAATGGGCACGAACAGACGACTCATTTATTATTACAGCATTTTCCAAGCTTGTTGAACTCAAAAGGTGAAGAAGGACATACTCCACTTCATGTTTCTTCTATTAAGGACCATTTCAAATGTGTTGAAATGTTATTAGGATTAGGCGCAGATATTAATGCAACCGACGATCAAGGGAATAATAGTTTACATCTGGCTATGAAATATGGAAGCTTTAGAACGATAAGATTGTTGGTACAGAGGAACATTGACACTAATCATAAGAATGTTGTTGGTTTGAAACCTGTTGATGTTTCTTCAAGCTTTCAAACTGAGAAATTTTACAATGATATCTTGAACAACAAGTCACCGAATGAAGAAGACGAGTTCACAAGTCCAATATTATCCAAACAACACATATTCACAGATGAATCTCCTGGCTCGCCGAAGAGAAACCATTTAAATTCATTACCTCCATTACCTTCAGTCACAACAGCTCGTCGTCCATCAAATGCGTCTTCAACAAGATCCCCAGTACCCAGAATTGCAATCTCTTTGGGATTCAATGGCTCAAATTCATCGTCATATGTTTATTCGCCTATTGCATCGCAGTTCACGCCTTCTGGGTTACCCATGAAACCACTAATTACATCAACTGGATATCAATCGTCTAGTTCACCTGTTTTATATTCTCCAGTTAATTCAAACAACTTGATAAATGATTCATTAAGAGAAAAATCCTCAATAAGTTCGTTTCCTTCAATGTCAAGCTTAAACAGCGATAAAAATTTGTCGTTAAATACATCCGTTGATACAGGGAATAGATCTAGGGCTCAATCAACTCAGTTTGTCTCAATAAATAAAACAAGGTCGAATAGTGCGTCTAAATCAAATGCTCCACCTTCCACTTCATCTTCCACTTCCTCATTGATATCTATAAAACAACCAGGAAAAATCAGTCCTCCTTCACCGGCATTGAATTTGTCAAGAACATCAACAAGAACAGCAACATCTGATGATCTTAACCTACAAGCTGAAAGATCAAGAAATAACTCATTCACCTCAACAAAACTCAGACCAAGGGAAAACTCTACTAATTCGACTATGGAACTAACTGGTAATAAATCGAGACGGAATTCGATTACTTCCAGTGTCAATAATAGATCAAGAGAGAATTCAATGAACAGTAAGATAATTTCTAATTTTGAAAATTTTGATAATACAGAACTAAGACAGAAATTGAGTGAAAAATTCGATAATGTGTCAAATGAATATAAGAAAAGAAATGAGAGTGGGACAAAAAAGTCAATTCTAAATATACCAATAGCTAGCTTGAGTAGAAGGAAAGGGGAAATTTGAGGGATAATGGTTGTAATTATTTTCACTTTTACTGCTTTACAGATTTTATGATAATGAACTAATTTATATATGCACAGTTTTTTTTTTAATAAATTGAAATTGTAAGGCATTTGAAATAAAAAGCTAATTGATTGTTGGCGACAAAGATAGATCCAATTTTATAACCAATACCTCTATCCGATCATTGAGCAGTTAATCATTAAGCAAGCGGGATCTAAGTCCTCAGTTCGAGATTTGGATTACCATTCCCCCCGCCTAAATTCCACATTTAGTTTGTCAACTTCAGAGAAATGAAGTTGAAAATGAAAGTAAAAATGAATACTCTATAATTTAAGAGTAAAAACTATTTCAAAAAGATTGTTGGTATACATCACCAACGCATCGTACACAAATTACAGAGTACGACTCCAATGCTTTTGAAACCCCAATGAGGTTTTAAAGTTTGATTATAGGATGAAAGGCTTGGACTAGGACTTACATACTGTAGCGCTTAATAAAAAACCTAAGAAAACACTTATTGCATGGGTGGCGATCATATCAAGAAAAAAAAGGATCATCTATTTTTGACGAGCCTATATATGTAATTCCAGAGGTAAAGCAAAGACTAAATCTAGTCCAAATTACGACTCCAATCTCTCATTAGATAACAAGAGAGATAAGAGTGGAAGGGCTTGTAGTGTAGGGCTTTATTTTCAGGCCGGATAATAGAATAACCGTGAGTAGCCATTGCTAGCAATATTATTTCCTTTCAGTGTCAAGCGCCTTCTTAATAGGGAAACTGCCCCAGAAAAATAGAATGAGGATATGTCATCTATGCGGCGCTAACCATATATATGCACGTCATACTATAAAGGATTACGTCATTCTGCCGCGACCAACTCAAACTTGAGTGAAGAAGGGTTTTAGAGCCTCTAATCATATAACTGGAGTAAGATGGTTGAAGTAGATGGATGGAACAGGTGAAGAAACAAGGTCTTAGTGTGTTTAGTTATGTAATATCCATGGGACAACGCTGCTGAACTCTTCCTTAGCTCTATTCTTGCCTGGAGATTGGCCTGTTTATGGTGCAGTGAGTTATCCTATGCTGTTGATATAGTTGTATCTTTCGTTAATAGAAAATGATCTTCACTCCTTTCTACTCATGGTGCAGATTAGAGATTTGTTAGTACACATGAGACATGACTATGCGGTTTGTTTCATGAATCATCCACAATCCTAGAAAAAGTATAAATAGGCTATATAATCTCCACAGAAACTTCAAACCTTCAATCGAATCTGAAATCATTTATCTAATATTTGAATAATGAGTGATACAAATTTAGATGAAAAGGCTTATACTAGTCAACACTCAAATATTGATAGCACTGAGAGTACTCATGAATACAAGAATGAATATGATAGTAAAAACCAGGCAGACGCCGGTTTATTCAGCAAACCTCAAAATTCAAACCTAACCCAAGATGATGTTGAAGAACAACCAGAAACTGGTGAAAATAACATCTTATCCCAATATGATGAAGAGCAAGTTAGAAACATGGGTAGACACTTTGCTCAGAAATACGATTTGGGCGATCCTGAATTATTCGCCAATGCCGCTGCTGTTGCTAGACGTCCTAAGAGTTATAACCGTATGGAGTTTCTAACTGCTGATGAAAAAGCTGGGCTTCATAGAGAAACCACACATCCATGGGATATCCCACCAAAGTTATGGCAAGTTGTTTTATCCATCTCATTATGTGCTGCCACACAAGGTGCTGATGAATCTGTTATCAATGGTGCAATCTTATTCTATCCAGCTTATATGGGCATCGGAAATGATGACGAAAGATCAAGATGGCTGGAAGGGTTGGTCAATGGTTCTCCATATTTGTTTTGCGCTGTTGTTGCAACTTTCATTACTGATCCTCTTAACAGAAGATTTGGACGTAAATGGGTCATCTTTGCCTCATCTGCAGTTTCTGCACTTGCCTGTTTCTGGCAAGGATTTGTTAATGATTCATGGGCCCATCTATTTGTTGCTAGAGCCTTCCTTGGTGCCTTTGGTATCGGGCCAAAGTCAGCTACAATTCCTGTTTATAGTTCTGAAGCTGCCCCTGCACCGTGAGTATTGAACCGATTCTTTGACTATATTTAACGTCTGTGTTTACTAACATTTCATTTCTTGCAGAATTCGTGGTGCTTTAACAAGTTAGTATTTTTTTCATTTTTTTTTTGTTTTCATTTGGAAATACTAACAAACTAATTAAGTGTTGTGGCAATTCTTCACAGCTGCTGGTATTGCATTGGGTTATGTGTTTTGTTTAGCCTTCTACTACGTTCCAGACCATGGAATTGGTGGTGGTTTGAACTGGAGATTAATGCTAGGATCAGCTATGTTACCTGCTTTTTTTGCTTTATTCCAAATTCCTTTTATTCCTGAGTCACCTCGTTGGTTGATGGGTAAAGGGCGTTATAAAGATGCTTACGATTCATTGAAATCCATTAGAAAATTTGAAATAAGTGCTGCCCGTGATTTGTTCTATCAACACGTTTTGTTCCAAGAGGAAGAAGGTTTTGATGTTCCAACATATCAAAGAGTCAAAGAAATTTTCACTGTAAGAAGAAATAGAAATGCAATGATTGGATCAGGTCTTGTTACTTGGTTGCAACAGTTCTGTGGTATCAATGTGATTGCATACTACTCTTCAAGTATCTTTGTTCAATCAGGATTCGGTGAAGTTAACGCATTGGGGGCCTCATTAGGGTTTGGTGTTTTAAATACCGTTTTTGCGATTCCTGCATTTTACACCATAGATAAATATGGAAGAAGATTTTTACTTTTAGTTACGTTACCGTTCATGGGTTTGTTCTTACTTATGGCTGGGTTTTCGTTTTGGATTGACGAAGAAACATCTAAATCTGGAAGAATTGGTTCAATTGCATTAGGTATATACATTTACACAATTTTCTACTCCTTTGGTTCAGGTGTTGTTACTTTCCCTTACACAGCTGAATGTTTCCCACTATACGTTAGAACCTTGGGTACCTCAATAGCTATTGGTAATCTATGGTTTTGGAATTTTATTCTAGCCATCACATGGCCATCTTTGTTGGATGCATTCAAACCTCAAGGGGCTTTTGCTTGGTACGCTGGTTGGAATTGGGTTGGATTTTTCCTGGTTTTGTGGTTCTTACCTGAAACCAAATCTCTAACTCTAGAAGAATTGGATGAGGTTTTTGATGTTCCAATCATGCAACATGCTAGATATCAAAATAGAGAGCTTTTGGATCTCTTCCGTGTTTACGTTTTAAGAAGAAAAAACGTTGTTAGACAACCACCATTATATGAAAGACACAGATTGGCATTAACCCATCCAGAGTGGAATGATAAGACTGAAGAGCAACATGTTGAATAAGTGCTGTTTTATAATTGGTGTGTTTTGGTTAGAAAGTTTTTGTATGGTATGAGCGATGATGTGTTTATAATTATTGGGTCTATAATAAGATTACAGTACAAATTGCTATTTTATTATATATACGATGTAGTTGTAGTTTAATAATTGTAGACTATTACTGCTTGATATAGCAATTAGCCCATTCAGGAATTATTCGCGGAAATAGTTTCTATAGCAACTGCCTTTGAAACCAAAACAAAAGCTCATCGGTAAGAAAAAAAACCAAAAAAAAACCAAAACAAAACAAAACAAAACAAAACAGAGATCTAAGATCTCTCAGAAAATAGAGCAGAAGCACCGTTCACCGCTCACAAAAATTACTCCGGAAAACCACTATAAACAATATCTATTGGGAGTCACCCATCTACATTTTGATACGGAAATATTCGACCAAGGGCGTGCATTCAACAAGCTATAATAAAGCAGGATGGTGGTTCAAGCTTCACCTCTCCCAAACTACATGAATGGTTCTGAGGATTTTGAAAAATGGATTCGAATGGCAACTGATAACGTGAGTATCCATATTCAGCTTCAAACGTACAATGCTCTAACATCAATTGACTCAGAAAATCAATACTCAGAATAGTTGGGATCTTGCCCTAATTGATTATTTCCACGATTTGTCACTGCTTAGAGATGGCGATGGTATCAATTTCCAAAAAGCTTCTGCTACATTAGATGGATGCGTTAAGATATATTCATCAAGAGTTGATTCTGCTGTTACTGAGACCGGTAGATTAATCAACGGTTTAGCCACAAGTAAGACGCAGACCATCCAAGAAGAAGAAAGTGACGATGAAGACAATGAAGAGCTTGATCCAAATATGCCATCTAGGCGTACAAAGAAGTTCAATACAAATACCCAAAAAGACACGCTCGTTGAATTTAAAGTTATCCAGATTAAAAAAATGGATCTAGAACTTTACATTGATCCAATTTTCAAGAAAGCACTTACTGAGTTCGATGAAGGCGGATCGAAGAGTCTTCTCTTAAATATATTGAAAATTGATGAAGAACAGAAAATTGTTTTTGATACAACTGATTCAGTTGAACTGGTCAAAGGACAGCATGCAATTGAAGAAGATGACGAGATGGGTCATGTTGAACAAAGTTTTGCTGTTATGGATATAGACGAAGAACCATCGGAAGATATATATCTCAACATACAATCTTTAGGTGAAAAATACTTCGGGCACATCAATTTTGATGCACTGTCAGCTTGCCCCTCAATAAACGATCTACAGGGAGTTTTGAGTGAAGGAATTTCTTCGACTGAGTTATTAAAAGGACTGGAGAGTATACCTTTGAATGAATTTGGCAACAGCGACGATCAATCTGGCTTTGATAATTCGTTAGGTGAAATTGGAGGTGGAAATTATCCTGATTATGGGAACGATGATATATCCCATAATAACCCAAATGACTCTAAATACCCAGGAAATAGAACATCCATATTCTTCAATGACCTTGAGGAAGAACCCGATGATTATGGTAATACAATAAGAGATCTTTTCCATGAAGATAAATCATTTACACCTGGGATTACCGGTAATGATGTTGTATTAGCAGAAAAGGACTCTGTGTTGAACATACCCGATGATGAATTGCTTGCTTATTTCGATGAAAACCAAAGAAAACAGTGGGCTGGTCCAGACCATTGGAAAGTACAAAGGATTAAAAGAACTTATAATGTCAACATGATCAACGAGGTGCCCAAAAGTGAACGTTTTAGCGAGAAACAAGCTAAGAAGAGACAGCTAAAAGAACATTTTGTCATTGATTTCCTTGCTAGTCAAGAGCCTGATGAGGATACAATTTTTGGACAGTCAGATACTTCAATAATGTTACCGAAAAGAGAATGGGTATCTAAAACTAAGAATGTTCTTCCTAATGATATGCATTTTACAACGAGAAATTTTATCCACTTATTCACGAAAGAGAAGTTAATCAACAGTAGCTTTAACAAGGTGCAGAATATGGATAATAGAATTGATGAAACATTCTATGCTCAAAATATGACAGTTACTGCTATACCCGACCTGAATAACCGTAACTTTTTCAATGATAACGGCGGTGAAGATTATGGCGGATTCGAAGATGATTACGATGATGAAGCTCAGAATATACCTACGCAATCTCAATCTCTAGGAAGTAGTCAATTGTTGGTAAAAAGTCATGGGAGCCAAATACCATTATCTTATTCTAGAGTTTCAAAAAAAGTTGATGTTAAGCTATTGAAAGATAATCTTTGGGATACATTGAATTTTGAAAGAAACACTAAAAAATCTTTAACTCCTTCTGATCCAGAAGTTGGAACTTTGAAATTCAGTGAAGTTGTGACTGGCGTTAGCACTAAATATGATCCACAGGCAAAAAAAGATTTGTCAACAAGTTTTTGTTTCATTTGTTTGTTGCACTTGGCTAATGAAAATGGATTCACAATCACAAATAATAACGATAATAGTGATTTAGTGATACAGAACTTCCAATAATGAACAATACCCGTATCACTCGAGGACAAAATGCAATAATAAATTATGTATACTTATGAAACTGTATAATTAGACTTTTAAATATTACGAAACATGCACTTTTTAAGTATATATTATGATTAATATGTTTTCTAATACATAAATCTGATGTCACCAAAATTATCAAAAGTAGACATAAATAAATAAATAAAATGCATCAACCATTATTACATCATGATAAACCAATTACCATTCTTGAGCTTTAACCCCATATTTACTCTTTTTAGTACCTTTAATTGGCTTGATTAATTTAGAGCCGCCTTCAAGGAAAGAAAATCTGTCTTTTCTCATTTCTTCATATTTGATGATATATTCTTCTTTTTGTAATGTTAAACCAATATCATCTAACCCATTAATCAAACAATGTTTTCTAAATGGTTCAACCTCAAAGTGTTCAACTAAAATCTGTCCATCAGGACCTTTAATTTGTTGATTTGGTAAATCAATAGTTAACTTTTCACCGTTTTTAGCAAATGAGTACAATTTTTCCTTGATGACTTCTTGTGGTAATCTAATAGGCAATAAGAAATTTTTGAACGAATTGTTATAGAAGATATCACCAAACGAAGGAGCAATGATGGATTTGATACCAAAATCTTTTAAAGCCCATGGAGCATGTTCTCTTGAAGAACCACAACCAAAATTATCACCAGTGACTAATAAAATTTCAGCTGCTCTGTATGGTTCGACGTTTAAAACGAAATCAGTTTCAACATCATTTCCATCAGCATCTTTAACAAAACGTGATTCATAGAATAAACCGGCTCTTAAACCGGTTCTTTTGATAGTCTTTAAAAATTGTTTTGGGATAATAGCATCAGTATCAACATTAGCTCTATCTAATGGGGCAGTGATGGATGTTAAAGTGGTGAACGAGTTAGCTGGAACACCTGCAGCAGTGGCATTCTCTGAATCAACATCTAGTGGGGTTTCTTTTGTGACATGATCTTGTGGTGGGATATCATCTATTTCATCGGCTTTTTCTTCTTCAGAGGTTTCACCTTCTTCTAAAGGTCTTTTTTCATGTTCGTAAACTGCATCTTGTAATCTTTTATCTTCTAATTCTTGCTCAATTGAGATCTTTGGAGCATCTGTCTCTAAATATTTATATTCTCTGATATCTGTTAAATAACCAACAATACCTGCAGCAGCAGCCATAGCTGGTGACATCAAATGTGTTCTTGAAAGAGCACCTTGACGACCTTCGAAATTTCTGTTTGAAGTTGATGCACAACGTTCCTCTGGGTCTAAAATATCTGGGTTCATACCTAAACACATCGAACAACCAGCTTCTCTCCATTCAAAGTCAGCAGCTTGAAAGATCTTATGTAAACCTTCTTTTTCAGCTTGTTTTTTAACTAAACCTGAGCCAGGAACAACTAAACAACGTTTAACGTTTGCAGCCTTCTTCTTACCTTTAACCACTTTAGCAGCAGCTCTTAAATCTTCAATACGAGCATTGGTACAAGAACCAATAAAAACCTTATCAATTGGAATGTCTTGGAATGGAACATTTGGTGTTAATCCCATGTATTTTAAGGCTCTTTCCATACCTGATTTTTTTATTGGATCTTCAACTTTTGTTGGATCTGGCACTGAACCAGTAATTGGTAAGGCATCTTGTGGAGAGGTACCCCATGTGATTGTTGGAACAATATCAGTGGATTTGATGCGAATATCATAATCGAAATGAGCACCTTCGTCAGTGTGTAAAGTTTTCCAGTAAGCAACGGCTTTATCCCATTCTGCACCTTTTGGAGCTAATGGACGACCTTTGATATAGTCAAAAGTGGTTTGATCTGGTTTGATCATACCGGCTCTAGCACCACCTTCAATGGCCATGTTACAAATTGACATTCTTGCCTCCATTGATAAGTTCTCAATAGCTTTACCACAAAATTCAATAACACAACCGGTACCACCAGCAGTACCAATAACACCAATGACATGTAAGACTAAATCTTTGGATGTAATACCAGGATTTAAATCACCATCAATGAAAATTCTCATGTTTTTAGATTTTGCTTGAATAATTGTTTGGGTAGCTAAAACGTGTTCAACTTCAGAAGTACCAATACCAAAGGCTAAAGAGCCAAAAGCACCATGAGTAGAAGTATGAGAGTCACCACAAACAACAGTTGTACCAGGTAAGGTAAAACCTTGTTCAGGGCCGATGATATGGACAATACCTTGTCTATCATCTGTCATACCAAAGAAAGTGACATCAAAGTCTTTAACATTTTGTTCTAAAGTTTCAACTTGTAATCTTGAATCTTGTTGTTTGATGAAAGTAGCGGTTGATTCGAAATCAACTCTTGATTCAGTTGGAATATTATGATCAACAGTAGCTAAAGTACAATCTTTTCTTCTAACTTGTCTATTGTTGTTCTTTAAACCTTCAAAGGCTTGTGGAGAGGTGACTTCATGGACTAGATGTCTGTCAATGTATAATAAATAAGAACCGGAGTCATCTTTATGGACAATGTGGTCTTCAAAGACCTTGTCGTATAAGGTCTTTGGTTGACTAACAGATGATGGCATTTCTAAAGAGTATGTGTAAATGAGTTGATGAGGTTAAAGGTAGAAAAAAACAGAGAACAAGGTAGTTATATAAAGTAAAAAAAAGATTGTCGAGGTGATTCATACGATGCGCCACTACCGGCCCTGTACCGGCAAAATTTTATTGACCAATCAGAAGCGGAGAGTTGGTAAGGCTATGAGAGGAGAAATGCCCAAATGAGCCTGGAAACTTGTTTAGAAGTGGAGAAAAAATGGCTGGAACGATTGGGTTTGCTATGGAGAGTATGCACTCATAAATTTATGATCTAAAACCCTTAATAGGCTATTATTATAATTCATTTTATGTTTTACATCAGACCTCATCTTCAAGCGTAATCGGTCAAAAAAAAAGAAAAAACACACAGCATCAGCAAAAACTTTTGCGCGAAGTTTTTTTTTTTTTTTTTTTTTTTTTTTTTTTTTTTTTGCGCAAAAACTTTTCATGACCAAATTGGGAAATTTTGTTTCCTTTGTGTCAAAAATCCTAAAATACTTTGGCGAAAAAAAGAACTGAATGTCTTAATGAATTAGTATATTGCGTGCAAATGGATATATAAATTAAACAAATATGATCGTAAATCAATAAAAGAATGTGTTCAGATCTAATAATAATGTATTTTCCGTGATGAAAAAGTCTTAAATTATAAAATAGAATTGAAGAATACTAGGTAATAGAAAGACTAATGAAAACTAAAACATACAGAATAAAACCCCATTTCTGCATCAGCTAAAATAACATCAAACTTAAACGCTCAAAAAAAAAAACAGAAAAAGAACGTATAGGCATCTACAAACTTCGAAATTATTTCATTTTTAGCTTGAAGACCCCGTTCTTTTCAATCTTCTCAAATAGATCGTTCATCTGCTCAATCTCATGATCCTGCTCTTCTTCAGTCAAATCCTCAAACCTTGGAACATTATCATCTGTCTTGTTTGATGCAGATTGTTGAAGAATGTTACTCAATTCGTGATTATAAGCTCCCAACGGCGTGATAGCAGGGGAGCTGGATAATGGTGGTGTAGTTGGGGTATTAGATTGTAGTTTTCGCGTTAGCTCATTGATGACTATAGGTAAATTCGGATCTTGGGATGGGAATTGAAGTAAGCTCTCGAAATCCAAATTCTCATTGATATATGATATTACACCACTATCTTCTGAGTCAATGGTTATTAAGATATCTAAAGTTAACAGATTTGAAACTGGTGCATTTGGAGGGTAATTGGTAGTTTTCTGCGATGTTATTTTATTGATAAATGCGATTTCATTTTGTGTGAATTTCATCTTGTTCAGCATGTAATTCTGTGATATTGTAGTTGGTATAGTCATCAAAACATTCCCATAATGTTGCAAAATTTCATCATACTCTTTGTTTGGAGCTTCTTTTGTGTATAATGCTTGAAATTTATTACAACTCAAAACAAATGAACTATCGATACCAGTCGTGTCTTCAACTTGATGGACATATGTATAGATAATTTTTAAGATTTCAATAATAATAATGTTCAAATTAGAGGATTGAGAACTTGATAAAGTAACAAAATTCAACAATTTACCAGAGATTTTGATAATGGAGCTTTTCAAGTTTGAGATTAAGAAGGAATTATGAGTAATGAAAAAATATAGCCTAAAAATGGGCAGGAAATCTTTGTATTGGGACTCTGAGTTTATTTGGAGTTCACTGACATAATCCAAAGATTTCAATAGATGAGGAATAGCCAACCTTAAAGAATCCAACGTTGTTGTGTCATTTGTATTCCGTAAATTTTCATTTAGAAACAAAATATTAGCAATGGTTGCAATCACATCCAACTGGTCACCCAAGTTTGATAAGTTTATGAGGATTTTTGAGACTAATATTTGAAACTGCAACGGGTCAAAATCTTTTAGAAAAGCAGTATCTTTTGATTTGCTTCTTAATTGATCAAATAAGTCTCGTGGAGCTTTATTATCACTTGAGATAAAGCTATCCAAGTCAGTGATGATTTGATACCGATCAGAGGTCATGATCAAAGATTGAAAGCCAGTAAAAAACAGTTTATTTCAGGATTAGAAATACGGAAAAGATAACAGAGATTATTGACGTGATGTTCTCTGTTTGAGCTTGAGTGTATGGGAAGGAAAGAAATAAAGGGTGAGTGCTAGCAGTGGTTGCTAACCCTTTAATAATAAGAAATAGTTGCTTTAAGAGTCACGAACTCTAAATGAGCAGATCGAGTGGTATAAGTGAGATCAAACCGATATGTCGATGATATTTTAGTGAGTGAAACAGCACGCAACTTAGAAAAGGTCTGGAAGCACCGGAAATCGCGTCTAGAATCTTTCTGTCTGTGTGGTTAGTAGCACTGTGATAATAGAGCTAACGCTTTACCAGTATTTTACTACTAAAGCAAGCAACACAAGGATATGCTGCAGAGTTGCAGATTACGAGCAATTGATGTACATGATACGACTAATACAAGATTAGCCAGGTCTATATATGCATGGTTTCCCCCATAACGCTTATTCTCATATTTATTTTATAGTGGGCCTTGAGTGGACGTAACCGAAACAATCGGAACGCTGTGCCTCAATGCTGACTAGAGTGTTGAGCGATTAGGGAGCCGTATTAACACATAGCAGGTTTTTTTGATTAGACGTTATTAAAACATAAAACTGGGGGAGGGGGGAAGGAGAGGTTCATAATAGCAAGCGTTTGCTTGCTATACGGCTGGAGCTTATATAATTTGGTGTGACGGCTCTATAGGCGAAAACTCCAAAGGGTTATTATCAGATCATTTAATGGTCACAACTCCATATAATAATAATGATACTTGGCGTCGGTAACGTAGACATTGAGTTAAAAAAAACGACGGGATTAAAGCTATTATGTATTATATAAAGAAAGAATGCTTAATATAGATACCGCGAAACGAGATAACAAATGGATATTTCGCTAATATGAAAGTTATTATGTTCTAAAAGTGGAAATGGAAGTGAAAGTAGAAGTATAACTGCTACAGGCTCTCCTAATCCTGTTTGATTCTGGAATTTTAACCACCACAAGTCGTTAAATTGTGGGAATCAACCTTCAACACTATACTAGCTTATAAAACCAAGTGACATGGTAGTGACAAGGCAGTGTAGCTAACCTGCCTGATCAGACCATTCAATACTTTTAATTATTTAAAAAATCAGAAAATCTTTCATTCGCTGACATAATTGCTCCACACCAGAAAATAAACACTCCTTAAAATTAACAAATAACTGGTTCAACGATCTCTTCAAAATTCAAACGAGTGCAAAGAGGCCTTTTGAACAATGATCTCAAATCGTTTTTTGAGCTTGACGCAGCTTCCAAAACTTCGTGTTTTCTCAACAGTTCCAAAAAGATATTCTCATCACATTGAAGGGGTTCATAGAAACACTAAAGACAACAATCCAGATGTTAAATTTAAATTTAATGAGGTCAATCTAAAAGAAATCGATGTCATACTGGCAAAGTATCCACCCCAATATAAAAAAGCTGCCATAATGCCACTGTTAGATTTAGGCCAACACCAGCATGGATATTGCTCTATTGGAGTAATGAACGAAGTTTCCAGAATTTTGGAAGTTCCACCAATGAGAGTTTATGAAGTTGCTTCGTTTTATACCATGTTCAAGAGGCATCCTATTGGGAAAGTAGATGTTGGTATATGTACTAATATTGCATGCCAGTTGAGAGGTGCTGAAGATGTTTATGAGGCCGCTAAGAAGTATGTTAAGGAGAACAACCCCGATGGATTTTTTTCATTAGAAGAAGTTGAATGTTCTGGTGCTTGCACTAATGCTCCTGTTGCAGAGATTAATAACATATATTATGAAGATTTGGATAAAGAGAGTATTGTTCAGGTTTTGAAAGATGTTAGAGAAGGAAAAGGAAAACCTGGTCCATTTGGAGGCAAGCGGAAATCGTGCGAACCTGAAGGCATCAAAACAAGTTTGTTAGATGAGAAAAATGCTTTTGACGTCAAGACTGTCACAAGATCAGATCTCTAAAGTAAATTATCTCAAAATATTTATTATTCGTATTTATCATACTTATTTATTCTACTATTTATTAAAACCATCAATATTATTTATTTTACTTTGATCAATCGATCAATTATTTATTTGTTTTTTTTTACATTAAATATATGCTTATTCCTTAAAAATCAACGACCAAATCTTTTTAATTCTAAATATCTTAACGGTGGATAAACTACACCCGAAATTCCCATTGTTAACCACATACCAAGATCACCACCATATTCACCAAAATGAGCTGCAACAACCCCAATGTAATAAACTTGGGCCATACCAATAACAGCACCGGCAATGCCACATAGGAACGCAAAAATGGCAGAATAACCATGAGTTAATACAGCATATTCATTCCAGGCACTCCAATTATAGTTTTGTTTTCTACCTCTTAGTCCAATCGGAATATTACTAGACGATGATGGTGAATCGTAAGAGGGTGGAAATTCTTTAGTGTAAAGTTTCAAAAAGGATCTTCTGAAAATTATGTTTTCTTCTAGTAACATGATAAAATACATCGATATCCAATAACCAATCATTGGCAAGAAATTCCCTAAAATTGTACTGAAATGATCTCTTCCAACCAAGGCACAAACTAAATAGCCTCCAGTAATTAAAATGGCCCATAACCATCTCGGAACCTTTGCTAACCAAACACCAGTTAATTGAAAAGCGAAAGCTGCCGAGTAAGTGTTGATAATATTGTTGGCAATTAATGATAACAACAAGATAACACAGCAGAATTTACCAAATCCACCCCAGCGTGAGAAACCTTGATGTAAAAGTGCCCCCATACCATTGTCAGCATAAGCTGCAATATAACCATCATCAACAACAGCTAAGTTACTTAAAATACAACCCAAAACACCGACAAAAGTACTTGGAATAGCAATACCAAAAAATGTTAAAAAGAATACCTGATATGATGGAGTAGATTCTGGGAACAAAATATAGTAGTCTGACGTGATGGTACCCCAGGTAGCAGTGACAGAATACGCCAAGCTGAAGAATGAAAGTATATTTCCCTTTAGCGTTAATGGCTCAATAACAGAGCTATCATAGTCGTGTAAGAGATGAAATTTGTTTGATGATGAGATGTACAACAATAGAAACGCAAGCAGAACGGGAATCGAAATGAGTTTCTCTACCCTTAATAACTGTTTAATACCAAAAACAGAAACCACGAGACTGAGAAGAGCCACTATAATGATTCCAACATATAGTGGGATTTTCCCATCAGAGATACTAGCCAGTATTTGACCTCCAACAACACAGTTGACAGTAGCCCAACCCAAAACTCCAATACAACCAATCATAGCAACGAACTTGACGAACCACCAACCAAACAAATATCTGGCTGTAACCATCTGTCTACATCCCGATTTTGGTCCCATTATAGAGCAGTAAGCAGCGATTGCACAACCTAGTAGTTGTCCAATCATCCCATAGAGCAGCGATTGATTGAAGTCCAGCTCAAAAACAGTAGAACACAGGATAAAAGTGGACATCGTGGAAAGTCCACCAGCTGCACTGATCCAGAATCCAATGACAGAAACGAACTGCTCTGCCTTATTTGTTGATCTTTCAAATGGTTCGATACGTTCAATTCCTCTTTGCTCAACGCCAAATTTATCAAGCTTTTCTGAGTACTTTTGAAGAAGCTTCCATGACCTGATCTGGGGTTCGATCTGTTTCACCTCCTCGGTGCACTCTTCCTTACCCATGATACTACTTTATCGTTACAGGATAATTTAGTTGGAGTTCATAGATAACGAGGAGAGTATACTCTTATAAACTATTTTACTTTCTCCATGACTCAAAAAGAAGTCAAAATTGAACTGTAAAGAAAATTTGATGTCCGGGCGGTGGTGTTGTAAATCCGGGAGGAAGACTCTGGGCAGCCCAAAGGAGTCAAACCCAAGTGACCCGCTTAAGCAAATGGACAAGTCTTGGAAGAAACAAACAGCAAAGAAGGGTTTGTTTTGGTATTGAGTGCGATTGAAAACTAGGGATAACTTGTGGTACCGTTCACTAGCTTTGAGATGTGTCGTTCTTTGCGTAAAATAATTCAGAGGACTTTGGCAAGCTGGGGCTTGTGATATTTAGCAGATCTTAGAAGCAAATTTATTGCGAGTATTTATGTGTCGGTTATAATGTTGATTAAGTATACATAATTATTAGCACTGGTGCAGCTGGAAATATAACACTGAACTAACTTTATCAAAGCGTTTCCCAATTGTACCTTGTACTGACTTCTGATGGGCGGTGAATAGTGACTCATTACTTACCCATTAACAGAGAGTATTAGTTTTCTTATTCTCTATAACTGCATGGTATATCTACAGCATACTTTGCTATAATTATTATGCTTTAACAGTTTTTATAACGCTAAACTGAACAAAAAAAAACTACTAGTTTACTTTTTCGCACCAGCTTTTTGAGCAGCTTTGGTAACTTTACCAGCTTTGTCGGATTTTTCAACAGATTTGATGACACCAACAGCAACGGTTTGTCTCATATCTCTGACAGCAAATCTACCTAATGGTGGGTAATCAGTGAAAGCTTCAACACATAATGGTTTGGTTGGGGTGAATCTGACAATAGCGGCATCACCTGATTTGATGAATTTTGGATTGTCTTCTAAAGATTTAC